>JAVQKI010082101.1:0-11902 GCA_036025975.1 Nematalosa erebi
ACACACACACACACACACACACACACACACACACACACACACACACACACACACACGGAAAGAGAGAGAGAGAGAGAGAGAGAGAGAGAGACAGACACCCTCTGTCTCACGTGCCTCATATAGTCATTACAAACAAGGAGAGAGATAGAGACAGAGAGAGAGAGAAGAAAAGAGAGTGAAAGAAAGAGACCATCTCCCTCACATGCTCTAAACCTAACCCCTGGGCAGAAAGTCAGACGGAGCAAGAGTGACCAAGCATAAAAGAAGAGAGCCAGCACGAGACAGTCTCTCAAGTGCTCTACAGCTCCTCCACACTGGCTCCAGCTGGGAAGGCAACACTTGTGTTTAACCTGAAGTGTACACACACACACACACACACACACACACACACACACACACACACAGGGCTGGTCAGCATGTCTGGGCACAAAGGAGTGTCTGGGCTAATTATAAAACGAGCTGAAGTCAAGTCGCGTTGAACAGGCACACGCGTGGCTGCAGATGGGTCTTGGGGGTCCTTGTCCTGCATGGCCTGCTTAGGGTCAGAGGTGAGGGGTCAGTGTAATGGGGGTTTTCCGGGGCAGGGGGCAACCAAGCCTGTAAAGAGGGATCATTTTTGGTCTGTGGCTGTACTCCAGAGTTGGCAGAGGGCCGTCTTTAATAAAAAAAAAAAAAAGAAAAAAAAAGAGGCACAGTCACATTTAAACTCTGCTCGCTGGAGCGACAGACACCCAGGCTGCCTGGTCAGCACAAACTCAAATAACACCCCGACAGGAAAACGCTCAGCAATTTCATGCCAGCTGGCACGAAGCAAAGACTTTCTTCCAGGTCTTCACCTCATCGTATCTCAAGGCTTAGAGGACCGTCTTTAATTCTTGCCATCTTGCTTGTTTGCCAATTTCAGTGTCCTTCAACAGAGGCACAGAATGAAATCATGTTATCAAATACAAAGATGTCATGTTTAACCTGGTTCGAATATGATGTGATACATACAAACCCAAAAGAGTAACTGAAAAACAATGTTTCCCTTCTCAGGTTTGTGGTGTCTGAAAGAGGTATCACAAGTTGCAGTGCTATTATCTTACTATTCGTTATTTCCCTTTCCTCCCTCAACAGGAAATTCTTGGGTTTTTAAACGCTTCCCGTGGCCCACGTGGCCTGGCAGGGTCTGAGGAATACGCCGCCTGACACAACTAAAGCATTAGCTGCAGTCCTATGTTTCTAGGAAGTGTGTGTATGTCTCAGAGAGAAACAAAAAAAAAGGGTTGGATGTGTTGGTGACATGTTTTTTTTCATGTCCAAGTGCAGGCTTTTGGGCAATGTTTCAGCAATGCTGTGGACAGTTTTGGCAATGCTGTGACTTACAACGCAAACTGACAGGGGGTGAGAGAGCGAGTGTGAGAGCGAGAGAATGTGTGTGTGAGCACATAAAATATGTGTTGGTGGAACAACCTGTCCATCAGACAGATAGACAGAGCCCCTCTGATCACTGCCAGCCCTTTCCCCAGCAGCAGCACCTGTGTGGGCCTCCCGAGCTCAGGCGCTCCACCCCACAGCTGTTTCCCATGGGGTGAGCCTCCACACTGCAGCACTCAGTCTGCTCTCCTCATATGGTCTCACAGGAAGCAAGTGAGAGAGAGGTTTAAAAAAAAAAAAAAAAAAAAAAGACAAAAAAAAAGCCTTTGCAGATAACAAACCGCAGACACTTCAAGATAACCATGGTCACGTGTGGTGTCATAAAACAGTAAAATGTTTCTTTCGTTTGCCATAATACCTGGAGTAATAAAATGAAGAGAATAACTAGGCAATTAAAATCTACCTTCCTCTGTTGACCAAAGAACATGTGAAAAAAGCCTATACACTTCAATGGGCTGGACATTGACACGGGCGGGGGGCCACAACATTCTTGCGCAACTCTGAGTCTGAGCTTGTTGGCAGTACACTTCAGAGGCCGTGGTTCTGGGCTAAGCGTTTTACAGTAAGTCTGGTCACAAATCCACTGTTTACGGTAGCTCAGTCCAATCTCACTCTCTCAAGCAGGTCTATTTGTTCCCTAGGTGGCCTTGGAAAAACCTCTTCGAGTTTTCAAGTCACATCTGCCTCTGCTAAACTCTAGCCTATTCAGCTATGATGGCCGAAACCACACACAATAGTGAACCTTCCTGACAGAGCCAGGCTGCTGATACAGGTTACGTTGTTGACGGCATTGACAGATTAGGGCGAAAGTAAAATGTTGTGCGTGGTGACTCAGGATCCAGACAATGCTAGAGTGGAGGGGGCCGGAGAAAAACATCACAGGCTGCTGTCATGTGACATGCAACATGCCCCATGACGCAATAAGCTGCGTTTGTGTTTCATGTGGAGCTTTGTGAACTGACAAAAAGGCGCTCCTTTATGTAACCAACAGTATGAGCATGACCGACTTCGCGCTTGAACGGGCAGGTATGGGAACACAAGCAGTAGGCCTGCCTGAAACCCTGAGGAATGAAGCATGGGAGAAAATCTCCTCAGGAAAGCTTTTGCCAACAACAACAACAACAACAGCAAAAACACTTCACTTTTAAAGATTTCTGGACAAGCAATCCTGTTAGCATTACTTAGAAACATATCAGTCAGTTGTGCCATGAACAGAGTTGATCAAGTTCCCACAATCATTTCCCTACTCCCATTCTCAATGAAGGCTAAGATTAAGCCATTTTGAGTTGACAGAGCAGACTAAGAAAAGCTATCCATACCTCTGCTTGTACTTTATGGACAGATTCTTCCAGTACTCAATTTCTTCATCTTTTGAGGCGAACTTGGGCATCATCTCTGTGTCCATGGTAGGAAGGCCTGCAGGGGGAAAAGTGCAGATATACACAGTGAGGTTGAATACTGACTCAGTCTAAAAAAATCTAGCCAAACAGCCATTCAAGTCATCTTCCCACCCACTCTCTGGAGGCTGATGGAATGAGCTGAATCCCTCTTCTTCCCTGGTCAAAGCACACCCTTGACATACTCACAGCATACATCAAAGGCAATCCAAATAGGGTCTGCTCACTCATCTGTTGCAGGGTAAATAGCCCTCTGCTCTTAAACATTCCAGTGACAACTCTCTCTGTGATCACTGAGGAGGGTCCAACCAGCGGCACTGTGGTTTCATCAAGCCGGCACTATTTATGACTCTTAACTTTCTTTTTGTCTTTTGCACAAGGAGACCAGAGTTTTATTCTGGATCACTGATGCCTTGTGCTTAGGCTACATGCTATTTTTTTGTAAATGAACTGAACTCAATGTTCAAACCTCAATAATAAGCTGGTGATTGGACATCACCCTCATTTTGTCTGCCTAGTGTATAATCTCCCATTCCCGCAGACAGAAGCAATCAATGTCTGATCACCAATCTGTTTGAATGTTGGCACAATCTTTCTATGTTAGCCAGTGCCTAATTTCAACTCATGCCTCATTTGTTTAGTCAAAGGTTATGTAAATGACGCCGTCCTCCAGTCACATCCTTGCCAGGAGTCTGAGCACTTGAGTAGTTTCGACTAGCCAGAGATCCCCTCAATCTTGGTAAGCTTGTACACAGACGCTGTGCTCCTTCGGAGAAGAGAGAGAACCTGTGTTCGACTTCCCCCAGAAGCTCAATGAAGGCATAAATATCCCTCATTAACTAAGTGCCCTAATGCTCACTAACACAGCGACCTAAGCGTGGCAGTGTTCCAACTCTGCCAGCCACCAACCTGTACGTTGAGCTGGCATCACGAATGTGATGCAATTTTTTTCTGTCGGGCAATCTCTCCACTGAGTTAAAGCTGTCAATGATGGGTGAATATTAACATCTCCTCCAACAATTAAGGATTACTTACTTCAAGCACCTATCCAGGGTAATCATTTAGATCTGCCATATTCTCCTCTGTGTCTAACCTTATAAAGCCTAAGGCTATTAAAAAAAGAGGGAGACTAGTCTCAACTTAGCAGCATCAGCACAAAGACATGGCCATCACATTATTCTCACAAATTACGCTTGACCAAGCCATGGCGCATGCTTAAAATAGATACACATTGACATAAACTTTCACTCTCCATGAGATGGAAAAACTAACAAAGGGATGGAGCACAGGCTGTATGGAGGTACAGGCGAGCAGCTGTTGCTAAGGCAACACTCTTGATAAACACACCCATTACACACAAGTCATTTGCTGCGAATCCTGCCAAACCACGCAATTTAGGCAGTGTAATGGAACCAAAGCTCTATAAACAACCACCACATGGTTATTTAACCAAAGTGAGCACGACAACATCGGGCAAAATGGATGTGAAATGAATTTCATTTCCCTCCATCATGCGGAGTGTAAAGGAAGATACTGCACATTGCAAGACAAATGCACGCCCGCACGCACACGCTCATACACACACATCCCAAATATCTCAGTCTGTATCATACGTGTGTGGTTGACAATAAACATGTTACTGATCTTGACACTGATTTTTATAAACAGACATCCACAAGGTTCTCATCTATAAATGGCATCACCACCATCTCTACCTTCCCAGAATTTACAGGATTTACAGGATAATAAAAGAATTTATCCATCTCTCTTTCCACCATAACTCCACTTACTGGTCCAGACTTACGACTTAGCCATCTGGATCTTTAAGGGATTGCATACTGGGCTCACGTGGAGCAAAGTCGGGTATTTCCTGTCCTTTGCCTTGCCTGTTCAGCTAGCATGTGGGCAGCATGGACTACAGGCTATCTCAAACACTAGCCCAGAGCAAGGCAAAAAAAAAAAAAACACTATGCACTACAAGGCTTCTGGGAAAACCAAAACAAATCCATTCCCAGATGAACCACAGATGTATTTACTGTTTGCACAAAACCAAATTCTAGGTCACCTGTGCTGAAAACTCTTTTCTGACTCATTTTCTGACCCTGAATATAATAAAAAGAAAAGTATACAAATGTGTCAGGATTTCACTATGCTACACGGTTATCTACGCACAACACAGAATATTTAATTGCCTACCAATCAAGACTCCACAGCCAGCACAACAACTACTCGATCCTTGCGCACTTCAACATGGTAACATGTAACGTTAACATTAGATCATACTCACGACATGACAATCAAAAATAATTTTTCTGTCAGTTCCACCCAATGACCTGTCAAGATATGTTTCAATGTGTATAGCTAAATCTTAACTTGGCAAGCATGACAGGAGGAACACCACGGTCAAACCGGTGAGTTACGCTCATATCGAGTTTGGATGTAGCAAGCTACCCTCGTTTATCGTTTTAAAAACCCCGATTGACCTCACGATAATCTTCAGTGCTATGTAACTTATAGACTGAGATAAACATTTAAGCTTAGCGTTATAGTATTTCTTAACATACGGTTGCCGATATTACTCAAGCTGGCTGTCTTTAACTGCGTTACCTGCTAGCTTGTTGTCGGTTCGTGAACCGATATGGTCAACACGACATTTAATACCTCAACAAGCAGAGCTACATGACATGTAATAATATGTTTACCCTACAAAATTATAATTTCACATATTTCTGGTTAACTAGCATGGCATAACAAATTATCAACATACACCTTATCTGCCAAAACGACAGGTATGATAGCTTGCTAACGTTACCGTCATCTTTAAAATGCAAATAACGTTGTGTCCCAAATTAATTTCATAGCACTGGCAACAAGCTGTTGTCCGGCAACAAGCTCACGATTTAATATGATCAACATACCAACCGCAGATTGTACGGGGAGATTTTTTTCGTGTGTCTTTTTCAGGTACAATTAAAACTCCAGTTGCATCTTCGATTACAGTGGTCACCAAGCCGGCTGGCTGCCTCGGGTGGATCTAAGAGCGAAGTGCCAACGCGTCTGATGTTAGTTATGTCAAACGTAGTTTCCGGTAAGAGCGTCATGACGTCTGCAACGAGAAGGTGCAATTTCCCGGGAATATACATATTTTCAAGGACTCTGATGTGAAGGAAATTGAAACAGCAGTCCCATATTATAAATTTCGGACAAGAAAAGTAACAACCCACCACAATAAACTTGGATGCGCATTTGGATACATCCAGGATTTTTTTCTATATATGGAAAAATTATGACCTAGTGATGAGGTCGGGTAGTCCAGTTAATTCCAGCTAAATATATTATTGTATTTTTCTCGTGCAGTTTTCCATCATGTTCAGAGCCATGGGTAATATAAAGCTAAAGCGGTGGTGGTTGCTTCGCCTTTAACTGTGATTTACAGCTAGTAACAGTCTAATATTAACAACCCCCTGCCCTTGCCATATTACTCCATACCATGTGAATCTAGAGGGATTGGTGTTCTGCAGAGTACTTCGTCTTCCAAGGCCAACATAACTCTCATGTCCAGGAAATACCAGCTCACTAATATCTTTGTTCGTATAGACATTTTCGCTAAAAAACAGGCTTCGTGGGTAAAAGTTGTCATTCACTTACAAGGAAATCGTCATCCTCGCGTATCACTGCATTCTGGCAATTCGATTTGTAGGCCTACACACGCAGCAACTCAAGTCACATAGTGCCATCTGCTGGTATCACCTGAACTTGGGGCATCCTTGGGTTGGTAAACTCAGGTTCAGGGGGCGCCTAAGAGGGTAACATAACATAGAATAATACCTGTATACTTCAATATAATGACGCATATTTGTATATGTCATTGCAGGTCATAGCAGTGTGGTAATATGAACGGTTTATGTGATACCACTTCACCTCAAAAGACCCGAGGTGGGCGGTTCGAACGGCAAAGTCTCACAGTGTATCCCATCTTTCCCGGCTTGCACTGTAATTTAACTTTTGGCCACGTCCCCCAGGCCACGTCGCTCTGACTTCGCCATATTCTTTTGAATTAAGGCAAACAGTAAGAAGTTAAGGCGAACCGGGGTTTCTATAGTGCACAAAACTGAGAAGCCTTCGCTAATTTCTGCAGGACACACAGCCAACAATGAACATCTTTAGACTTACAGGGGATCTTTCTCACCTTGCAGCCATCATTATTCTGCTCCTCAAGATATGGAAAACCAGGTCTTGTGCCGGTAAGTCAATAACATAACCTGTTACTTTGATCTGTCATGGTAATAAAATTGAGTGTTTTGTTTTGGCTAGAAGTACTCAACTCATCAAATACATTTCAGTTTGCTGTGTAAACTATCTTGCTACAATGCTGGTATTCTCGCTAATCGAGGCCTTGTTAGCAATCTAGCATAGCCCACTAGATAGTTTCCCAGGAAGCAAAAGATATCGCATACGGTTGAAACTGATAGAACTGCCCAGTCCCATCAGATAAATATATGTCAACTTTTAATGTGGATTGCATTACGTAAAGAAGAAATGGGCACAGTATCAATGTTGTCCTTTTACGTAGCAGGTAAGCTAATGTTGACTGTACCAGCTATCGGGACTGCGCTAGGCTAGCGAAGTTGTCAGGTGTAACTTGGAACATTGGAAGCCTGCTCTGTTGATTTCTGCAGTCATATCAACCATTAAATTATTATTGAGTTTGCAAGTGAAATGTACTTTCCAGAACATTGTAATTATTATAAATTGCTGTGTTTGATTAGCTAGGCCTTATGGGCTTCTGACGTGGCATTTAGTTAGCCGCGAAGTAGCTAACGTTAGGTAAAACTTGTATACGTTAATGCAGTCCATTGGACAGCTTGACGTGTGCTGAGTTGGCGATAACTCATTTTAGTAACCCACACCTCCACTGACTTGCTTGCATCAGGACCACTAATCTTAGCAAGCCTTCAGCTGCTGCAGCTGGCTTGGATTCTTCCATTATGTCTTCATCCCCATCACTTTGTAACGTTAATTCTAAAAGCAAATGCTTAGCATTGGATTAACCTTCATGGATTTGTGGTATCTGGTGTAACCCAGTGATGTCCTCCAATGCAGATCAGAATGTCCCTTGTCGAATATTATTTGACAGTGCCCATTCTGATTTTGATACTTAAAACTGACACTTTCAGTTTCTTTCATCTTTATCAACTATGGCCTAACCTAACATGCATTTTTCAGGCATCTCTGGAAAGAGCCAGATTCTTTTTGCAACGGTTTTTACAACACGCTACTTGGATCTCCTCACCTCATTTATCTCATTCTACAACACATGCATGAAGGTAAGATGTTTAATATGGTAATGGTATTATAGGAGATGTCTTTGAATCTAGTCATCAAAGCTTACACCAAGGGGCTTGACAGAATAGTTCTACTAAGCATTTCAGGAACATAGTGGTCATAAGCAAATGACTGCTGAATCTGAGCTGAGAAGAATGCACCCTTATTTTCCTTGGTCCTCCGCAGGTCATCTATATCGGATGTGCATATGCCACACTGTACCTCATATACATGAAGTTCAAAGCCACCTATGATGGAAACCATGACACATTTAGACTGGAGTTCCTGTTGGTACCAGTCGGTGGCCTGGCTTTCTTAGTCAATCATGATTTCTCTCCTCTGGAGGTAAGACTAAACAGCAGAACATCTTTAAATTCTTTTTTCTTTTTTATGTGAACAGCATTGACATGTTTGTCCTTCTCTCTACTTGCAAACGCTGCTGAATTACAGATCCTGTGGACTTTCTCCATCTACCTGGAGTCTGTGGCCATCCTGCCCCAGCTCTTCATGATTAGCAAGACTGGCGAGGCCGAGACCATCACCACCCATTATCTGTTCTTCCTGGGCTTGTACAGAGCCCTGTATCTCTTCAACTGGATCTGGCGCTTCTACTTTGAGGGCTTCTTTGACATGATTGCCATTGTGGCTGGCATTGTCCAAACTATCCTGTACTGCGACTTCTTCTACTTGTACATTACTAAAGGTGAGTTCTGAAAGGTCAACTGTGCTTGGAAAGTGTTCAACCAGATTAAATGATGAGACTGTCAGAAAGACACACTTACAGGACCCGTTTTATTTTTCGTGATAAATAAGCATACAAATCACAGGGTGGCAGTATATTTTTAGATAGATTGTCATTAGTCATGTGCCTAGCTAATACAGTTTATATTTACTCCTATGTTGCCTTCTCATTTCACAGTGCTGAAAGGAAAGAAATTGAGCCTCCCAGCATAAGTGCCAAAGACTGGAGACTCGTATTCTTACTAGACTGATTGGAGCTAGTGTGAGATGCACAGAGACAGAGCACACAAAGGAAAACACCACAAGCTTTATTGTGAGTATCTGCGAGTTCTGCCAAAACCTTCCGGAACACAAGCAAGGATTCTCTCCAGTCTGTGAAGCATTGGGATGTCTGTTTTTGGCATCTTGCCTAAACTTCAAAGGACAAAAAACTTTTGTATGTGTGAGGTGTCTTCATGCTTTAGCATCACAAAGAGGTTGACATGGTATAAACTGTATTTGAACTGTATACTTAATTACAATGCACAAATTTATAGGCATAAAAACACGCAAAGCAAAATGTGGTGTTCTGTGTCAAAATATCCTCCACCCCCTAATCCTCATACAAGCAATACTTCACCCATGTTAATATACTGGCCAAATTCATATCTTGATACGAACTGAAATGGTGAGCTATCTGTACCTCTGTTTATGTACAATGCGTACAATTGATAACTCCTCCTTGGTCCTTTTTTTTTTTTTTTTAATTGGCTTATAAGTGTTCCATACTGAAATTGAAATTAATTTAACAATAGCAAATTTGTACAAACCCCCTTTTGAGTATCATAGTCTTAGTTCTCAGGCAGTCTCAGTTGCAAACGTAATATTGGACCAGCCTTTGTTGAGCCACCACTGCAGTGGCTGAAATTAATGGGTAGGGATCAGAAGCCTTGCAAAATGAATTTGATGTTCCTTGGCACATCTCTTTTGTACCTATCAGAACATCTTGCCACAGCCTTCTTTCGCACTGAACCTTGGTGGAGTATACTAATTGTATATGCGATATTTCTTCCCCAAATAAGAATGTTGTAGATGTAATTGATGCATACTAATGGTATAATACTGTCGGGCTGTGAATAACACTACCATTGAACAGGCGTCCAGACAGATGTTTCTCTTTGTAATGTTATAATATAGATGCAGTAATTTATCTTTGAAGACACTGTAATTTTACACAGTGTGCAACATTGCAGAGTTCCTTGTTGATTTGAGTTGTGAAGCTTTATAAAGGAGAGTGTGTGGTATGGGTGAATATGGCAGTTGTCAAGGTGTATCTATCTCTCTGGCCTTTTTCCCAGTAGAACATCTTCCTTATCCTCCCCCATTTTTGTCATTCCTTTTAGATTTTTTTTCCCTTTTTGTATTGCTACATGGTATCAGCTCCAATAAATACATTTTTTGAACAATGCCTCAACATTTCTTTTTTAAAGAAATACATTTATTTAAATGATTTTCAGATTCTGGAGTGTAACAAAATATACAGTATTGGTTACATAATAAATGATCACAACAGGAAGCACAGCAGCAAATCTTAACAGTAAACAACTCCCAGCAAGTGCAAATTGGGCAAATGTCCTGATACAACACACAGTATATCAGTACAAGGATCTTTCAGGATGTGTTTAATTCCATAACTTAGCTGCAGCGTAGTTTATTTTCTGAATTCAGATGTGTTTTCTTTAGTGTAATACCATGTAACGGAGAAAGCTGGTATGAATCAATCCATAGCCTTGTTAACAGAGTGTTGTCAGTAGTGCTCATTGACCTCAAACAACAGGGCAATGGATGAATCACATCGGAATTCTCCTTTAAGGTACAACATGTTAGCCTAGAAATCTAAACATAGCCTCGCGGTAGCAAATCGTTTTGCTCAACAGGTACATCTTTGCACCACAGGGCCTCAGTAGGTCTTCTACCAAGACTTTGTAGGACCAATCACTCAAAAAAAAAAAACACTCCATCTTTGTAGAGAGGTGGAGTGGATTTAGACGGTACAAAACAACTAAGATGGCTGTGGCCAAGGAACAATGGTCGCTTGAATCAGCTTTGTCCTTGACTTTGGAGGAATTAGACTTGGGCTTTTCTTTGAAAGCTGAGCAGAAAAAGAAAAGTACTTTCACAGAATACGGTCTTTGCTGTTTTGCCAAAGTTGCTCTGATTGGTCGTATTGCTATCCTATTACAGCAAAGGCAGTTTGAAACACTGTTGATTCCAAACCTAGGATTGAGCCCAGTCTATTGGTCATGTCCAAACTATACATTTTGATGTTGTTGTCTGGTTTGTTGGGCTACCCTTTTCACTGAGAAAATTTTCTGATTCAAAAATGGCATCCTAAATTTGTCAACAGGGCAAACCAATACACGAAACATTCAGTTAGAATAAAAGCTTTAAGTTATGACATATCTATGTTGGAAACTTAAAACATAGAGGAATGAGAATGTTTTTGGGGAGTGGGGGAATGGTAAACTAGTTCATATGTGTCTCCAAGCAGTGTTCATCTAAAGACAGTAACTGATGATGTAACATTGCAAAAACAGTCTCAGACTTAAAGCTAGGGTAGGAGATCTGGGAAAACGGTTCAAGCAAGCTGCCTTTTGAAAATACACAATTCAAAAGTCCTAAACCCTTTCTATCTCTACTCTACTAAAGGCTTCTCCCCGAAGCAACAGGGTATATGCAGAGGGGGAGGGAGGGGCAGATTGCAGCTTGATTTATGCATCAGGATTCAATCATTTTGACTGACCCATTCCAAATGACTGGATGGTGTTTTTCCAGGATTGTGCGTTCTAGAGGTGACTAAAGTTTTTCATTTTGGGGACAAACTTTGAATTTATTGGTTACAATGGGGGTGTAAAGGGGATTTCAAACAATATGGTAAAGATGCTCCAGAAAAAGATCTCCTACCCTTTAAGTTGACATATACTGGTAATTGACCTCTATACAGCCTGTCCATTACAGTTAACAGTAGGCAATTTAGTTTGGCA
>JAVQKI010082109.1:0-12551 GCA_036025975.1 Nematalosa erebi
CCCCCCCCCCCCCCCCCCCCCCCCCCCCCCCCCCCCCCCCGACCCGGCCCGGGGCACTCTCACAGGCTTAGTGCACAGTGGTAGACCTGCCTCCAGACAATGGCAAGATATGTCACACTACATGGAGTCTGATGGATGAGCTTGAATAGTGAAACATTTCTCCGTGCTAAAATGCAAGAAAAAGGTGCCGCATTGTGACTGAGACTAAGGCACCACCATTTTTATGCTCTGTTTGTTTGTGCTGCTTTTCTAGAAAGCAGGTGCTTGGCAACAATGTCAGGCCACTCAGTGGATAACTTACTGAAGCATTACACTCAGCAGTAGAGAAAGCTTCTCCTCCCTGAACGCAAGACTCCAGTTTGTTATTTTTGACCTAGCCTTGTGACATTCTCTCTCTCTGCAGTTCCTAGTTGGCCTTGTTTTGGGGGAGAAAGGAGAGGAAGTGGGTAAAATCTCTCTGTGTCTTGCTAATCCACAGAAATATGTCCAGAAAGCTCCGCAGTGTCTATGCCCAGAGGCTGCAGACGACTGGCAGATATTGTTTTGCTTTTTTATTTATTTACCCCCCCCACACACACACACACACACACTCCTTATTCGTTGCAGGTGAGTCAGTAGATCAGGGATCCCTTTGTGTGTCCTGGGAATTGAGTTTGAGATGCAACCTAGTCTCCCCAAAGCTATAGATCTAAGGGCTTCTCTTGTGCCTCATTTGTCTGTTTTTTCTCTGGGATTGGGTTCCTATTTGGGTTGTAGAGGAAAGGATGCAGTAGTTCTTTTGGCATGATTCCTGAAAGGAACCTTACAAAGTTCTTTATAGGACTCTCTCTCTCTCATTAGTAGCCTTCTGTTGAGCCCCTCTGGCTACTCCTTAATCATCGGTTTTATTTGTGGTTCTTGTTGCTGAGAAATCTTTTTCAGGTAATGGGCCAAGGTGTTTCTTAAAGAATATATCACCTATATTGGAGATATTGGAGACCTCTATCTGATTTTAAACATACAAATATCTCATAAGGAATTCAAACAGATTTTTAAAATTTTACTCTTCTGTAGGCTTTTTCCTGAACTGAAATATTGTGACTGGTTATTGGTGTCAGCTGACTTGTCTGTTGTGTGTGTGGTGCTTATCTGTTTGCGATACATATTACATGCCACTCCAGGACAGTGTAATCTGATAAATGGCACAATATTGTCAGCATGCTTCGCGAATACAAACTCATTTATCCTGGCTGAGGACCAGCCAGACTGGCTGCCATGGAGGTCAGCTGAGACACAGATGCAGGACCTTTGCGTTGCCTCGGAGATGGAATCATTTAGGATATGTGTCAGGTGATCACCTGTATTCTGGAATCACATGAAGGCCAGGTTAGGTGATTAGCCTCATGACGGCAGAGTGAAAGTTAACATATACCATCGACGAAATGGAACGGCATAATCCTCCTAATTAGATCTGATTTAGGAGCGTGTGTGTGTGTATGTGTGTGTCCCTTCCTAAATTTACTGCTTAGAGAAATTGTATGTGTGTGCGTGACTGCTGTACATCAGTTAGAATTCCTAAGTAGATTATTTGTGTGTGTGTGTGTGTGTTTGTGTTTGTGCTTTGAAACAACTTGCTGTTGACATATCGGACAGTTGCCATGATGTGTAGCAGTATAAAAGTTTTTCCTCTCCTTAATCAGTATTGAGTGGTATGCATTAGCCTTTGATCTCAGTGCCATGCATTACTGTGTTCACCACACACACAAACACACTCACACACTCACACACACACACATACACACACACACACGCACAAACACACTCACACACTCACACACACGCACAATGTTATTTGGATGCATTAACCTCTGATCTCACAAAGCACAACACACTGAAGCCCTAGGTTGTCAGGGTGCAATGCATTGTGCCTCCCCTCTCAATCCTCCATATCCAGTGGAGAGTGTTGGCCCCTCCACCAGACCCCACCCGTTGCCCACCCCCCACCTACCCGCCAAACGGTCCCTGACCCCCCGGTCTGGCTTTCTCATTCCTTCCTACCCCTTGTCTCACCCCGTCTGTCCACCCTTCCCCTCCTCAGTCCCCCACCCCCTCTCCCCTCGTGTGTGTCGCAGTGGTCTCTCCTGCCTCCCCCGGCTGCCGAGCGGCTTTAATAACAGGCCAGCTCCACTCCCAGCGGGGGTCCAGACACTCAGACTAATGGAGGAAGACGGGGAGGGAAGCCGGAGAGGCTGCCGAGAAGCTGCGAGTGACGCAGGCGGCATTAGCTTCACACACACACACACACACACACACACACACACACACACACACACACATACACGCACACACACACACACACACACACACATATACACACCAAAACAATCAGCTAGCAGCAAGGGAGTAGACACTCATTCAAGTTTCAAAGCAGTTTCTTCATGAGAGCACAAGCAAAATAAACACACACACACATAGGATACACCATGACACATGCGTACATACATACGCTCACTCACATAACACACTACTCTAAAAATACACAGACACACAAATGCAAACAAACACGCACAAAACACACTCTGTCCCACTCACTCACACAAATGCACAAACACAATGAAGACAAAACACTGCAAGGCATAAGGAATATGGAATATGACAAGCTTTTATACAGACTTATGTAGACACTTACGGACACACACACACACACACACACACACACACACACACACACACACAGCACCCCTCACCCCATAGCTAGGAGCTGTAGTCTTTTTCATTAGGAGATGACCATGGTGTGTGTCACTTTTGATTAGAACTGGGGTCAGAGTGCACCAGCTGTATAGTCCTGGTTGTCACGGCATCTCTTTCAGTTGTATGAAGCCCTCTGTGGCTAATTACTTAGATGGGATGAGGGTAACTCCATCCTCCAAAAATACTAGTAGTTAAATATGATTTATGTAGTTGTTTGGGTACATCTATATATTTTGATGTTACACTCCATCGACATGGGACTGCTGATGTGAATTAGCTCAAGGCTGCATCACATGTATGTTTAATGTATGTGATCCATAATAAATGAAAAAAAAAAAAAAGCAGAACTTGGTAAGACCATATTAGTGGTAGTCTAGCGATGAAACTAGTGTTTACAGACACATCTGGTTTGATGAGTCTGGTCCTGACGTTCAGCAGCTGCAGTACTCAGCTTGTTTAGTTCAGAGGGTGTTGATTGTAAGGCTAGCTGAACGCTAGGATGCCACAGACCGGAGGCTTTTCAGAAATTGAGTTGTGCTCGCTCCATTTAGGAGGGTGTTAATGACTTCCTGCATCTCAGCAGGCTCTCCCTGGCATCACCACAAGAACCCCCCACACCCTATCTCTTTCTCTCTCTCTGTCTCTGTCTCACAAACTCTCTCTCACACGCACACACATACACACACACACACACACACACACACACACACACACACACACACACGTTTGGCTTTCAACTCCCCCACCCTCCACTGTCAAGTCTGAGACACAAGATTTTCCTTCTCTGCAAATTTAAAAATAACCACCCCCCACCCTTACACACACACACACACACACACACAAATAAGTGTCACTCTGTCTTGAGTCTTTATGAGTCCCCTGCCTCTTGCATAGTCTTACCTGGCAACCCACAGCCAAAAACAAACACTCCACCCTCCTCCACAGGCAGAGAGAGAGAGACTGGTGGAAGATGGACAAGAGCTTCACGTGGCTGTGGAGCTCTTCGAGTGTGGGCCCAAAGCCTTGATTAATCTGCGGCGCATGTAATCTGATTCCGTCGCGTGACCCTTGATCTTCAGGTCGAGGCTGAGACAGATTTACAACCACCCGTGTTATATCTATACACGCATACCAGTCTGCTCGACATCATTATTATGATGGAGTCCCTCTTTTTGTGCTGCCGCAGTTGTTTCGTGACCTTACCACTCACTGTAATGCTATCACCAGCTGTAACTCTAGCTTTCAATTCTTTTAGGCAGCTAAATGCCTGTGTTATGAGACAGGAATATTGCACGGGCATGAACGAAATGTACAGCTCACAGTACAGAGGACCATAGGTGACATAAACAAAGAACTATTCTGTGTGAATGAATCATTGCTAATTTATTGTATTGATAGTGTTTCACAAGCTTTTTCTTTTGTTATATATAAGAGTGAAACTGGTCCTTATGACTGTGTGGATACTGTCTCTATCTAAGTGTTTTTTTTTTTTTTTTTACTGCGTGGGGGTCCAATCTTGACTTTCCTCTGAGTACACTCACTGACGAGTGAGGGAGGACAGGGAGAGATAGAGAGTGAGGGAGAGAGAGAGATGAAAAGAGGGAGAGAGGGAGTGAGTGAGGCAGTGGAGTGGAGAAGATTAAAGCAGATTGAAAAACCTGTGCCAGCCATCCCCCCCTTCCAGCACTCTCTCTCTCAGCATGCCAGGGCTTCTCCGGTGCCTTACATCTTACATAACCATTCCATGCCAGTTAAGGTGGCAAGGAGGTGAGAGAGCTCAGGATATGCCACCCCCTCAATTTACCTCCATCAGATTCAAGCTGAGCCATGTTATGGACCTCTCAAGTGCTTCTCTGACATCTCTCTTCTTTTCGCATCTCTTCCGTCTCATTTTCTCCTTCCCCTTCTCCCTCCCTCTTAACTGTATCATGCCTCCCTTTGTCGTAATGTTGTGTCTCCTCCCTCCATCTTTTCTCTCTTTCTTTCTTTCTCTTCCTCTTGTCTCATTTTAATTTAGATTAATTGAAATGTGCTTTATTGACTTGATGATTCCATTGTAAATACCAGAATATGGTAAACCCCACACTGTGAACATTCTTTAAATATGTGTGTGTGTGTGTGTGTGTCTGTGTCTGTGTGTCTGTGTTTATGTATGTAAAAACATTTACATATCTCTTTTCCCTTCTGCCTGTCTCCTTGCGTCACAGATGAGGACGAGCCTATTGTTTTTGCCACCAACTCCCTACAGAGGCGAAAGAAGGGTCTGGCTGGTCTACGCCCTGTTCAGCAGAAGTCCAAGCAGCAGCTGATCATTGGCCTCCCACAGGACTTCCGGCAGATCTCCTCCATCATCGATGTGGACATCCTTCCTGAGACACATCGGCGCGTGCGTCTGCACAAGCACGGCACCAACAAGCCGCTGGGCTTCTACATCCGTGACGGTGTGAGCGTGCGCGTCACGTCGCAGGGCGTGGAGAAAGTTCCAGGCGTGTTCATCTCTCGTCTGGTGCGTGGTGGACTGGCCGAGAGTACGGGCCTGCTAGCTGTGAACGATGAGATCCTGGAGGTCAACGGCATCAACGTGGCTGGCAAGTCCTTGGACCAGGTGACGGACATGATGGTGGCCAACAGTCACAACCTGATTGTGACAGTCAAGCCGGCGAATCAACGCAACAACGTAATGCATCGTGGGAGCAAAACGCCCTCGGCAGGCGGGGCCAGCTCTGGAGGGTCGGCTGTTTCGCACGACTCGTCGGCGCCCAGCCCCACCTCGCAGACCGTCAGCCAATGCAGCAATAGCAACAGCGTCGCTGAGGGCGACAGCGATGACGACGGTGACCTCATCATCGAGAGCGACAACCTCCCCATGTACACCCCACACCGTGGCTTGACCAACGGCAACAGCAGTCACGGTGACGCAACACTGTCGCTGTCGGCACCGCCACGGGGACAAAGGCCCCTCCCCCAGAGTGTGTCACTGCCCAGCAACAGCTCACTGTCTGACAGCAAGGCCTCGCTGAGCTCTCTGACCACTCCCACCCACAACGGCAGTCCCACTAAGACCAGCAGCAGTCAGGAGAGCATGCGCGAGGATGGCAACTTTATCACGCTGTGAGAGAAACAAACAAATAAACAAACAAAACAAAACAACAACAAACAACAAACACTGCTAGCCCTTACGCATACTAGTCCGCACAACCTCCTTACGTACAGCCATAATATATTTGTGCCCACCTGAAAAGCCTCTCATGGTGCTGGAACACTGCCCATACTATATCTGACTCTGGGGGGAATGTGGTGCTGATCTGGTGGGAGTTCCTGTCAGATCTGGGCCAGATTCACGCCGGAGTAAACATGTTGTTTGGCTCCATCCAGAAGCTATGTAAGGTGAAAATGAAGGATGATGAATCTCATGCCGACTAATAGGATCACTTCTAGAGGAAATTCACTGATTTCTCCTAAACGCCTCCTCTAAATGTCTCTCTCTCTCTCTCTCTCTCTCTCTCTCTCATTTTCTCTCTCTCTTTCTCTGACGCTATTCAGAGGCTAACAGTGGAACCTGCCTTGTTGGGTATGAGGGACCCCTGCTCAAAGCCCCTGCTTGCATGGCTGTCACCCATGGAAGTGCCTTACAGGCTTTCCGCTCTCCTGCTCGCCTTATTAGTCTTGGTTCCAGAAATCAGGTCTAGGCCTTTTATTTCTTTATCATTCGCCCCCTCCTCCTCCCCTTCCTCTTCCATTGTCAGTCCTCTCAACCCAACAAAACTTGTGCGCTTGATCGAATGAACTGGCAAGGTCATGCGGGGGTCATCCCAGCACACATGGACTGTGATTGCCATGTGCGGCTGGCTAATTAGAGACGCTAAATTAGATCAGATCTCTTCTGAGTTTGCTCAGCGAGGAAAGCTTCAACCCTCCCCTGTCAAAGACACTGCTACCCTGGCAAGAAAAGCCAGCGCTTGACACTGACGAAACATAAATCATCTGTCCTCCTCACTATGTGTGTATAGATAATGTAGGAGAAATAAATATGGAGAGACTTATTAATATGGGGATGATAGTGGACATGGAAGTTTTCAAACTGTAGTGATCGAATCAAAGACTGTACTACACTGCTCTGATTCTGTTTCTCCATGCACACTGACGCTTCCATTGCTCTTTCGGATTTCAGGCCAGCTTTTATTTATTTTTGAAATGTCATTTTAATGATACTGTCACAGACATATCACCAGGCTTACCGATGTGATAAATTACAGGAACACAGAACCCTGCAAATTAGGATTTCAACCACATAGCAACTCTGGGCTCTGTTCTTAAAGTTGTAAGAGGCAGAAAACACAGTAAAGGTTGAACTATACAAGTTGCAGTAATTAGTGCAGTAACTGTAATGAAAGAAGACAAAATTGTGGTGGAGTACAGGCATGTCCACAGAAATGCCTGTACAAGAAGGTGTCTGTCTTTGACTCTGTTTATTCAAAGGTACAAGGTGGACAAACTGGTGATGATATCACTTCAACCTGTCTTCTTTTGTTTATTTTGTTTTCATTGTCCGCAGTGTTACACTGCAGTTCTGTTGTGGCCTGGCATCATTCAGTTTAAATTTAACCATTCTAGCACCTTGGGCAACCCGACAGCTTACACATTCTCTCACTTCTGGTTTGTAGCTTTTTTCAGGCTATCCCCTACAAAAAATACACACTAGCACAACAAAAATAACAGAGGGAGTGTTTCTCTACGAGGTCATGGACTCTCAGAGATTCAGCTGTCTGCGGGCTGTCTTGTGGGTTTCATGTTTTCTTGTGGTAAAAAAAGGAAATTCCTCTCATGGTTGAAAAGCCCCGAATTCTGTGCATTGGGACCTTGTCTACACACAGCCCCCTCCAGCCCTGATATTCAGGGCTGAGAGGGGGGTTATTTGTGGAGGGAGGTGTCAGGGGGTGAAAAAGTGAGTGTGTGCGTACGTGTTAACGTGTGTGTGCGTTAGCGTGCGTGTGTGTGTTTGTGTGTGTGTGTGAGAGAGAGAGAGATCGAGAGAGAAAGAAAGAGTGAAAGGGTGTGACACAGCTCGTTGAAGGGGAGAAATCCATGAGGTTTACTTGGATATTGTGTTTCGGCAGAAGTCCTGGTGTGGTGGATGGATATTCAGAAATCTCTGAGGAAGTATATTACCTGCCAGGTACCCCCTCTGTGTATTTCTCAAGTCCCTTTATTCTGATCCTGTGTGTGCTCACATCCCAGCACCACCTTGACTGCAGCCACAAGCAGTGATGTGTCTCATTGACTACAAACCCTAGCCAAAAAAAAGCAGCCAGTAATTTTACAGCATTAGTCCTGATCAGTGACAAGTGACAGTTTACATATTATTGACATGATCTTGTATGAGCTATATACATTCTATTCCATCTTTCTAGTCGGCCCATGATTGTCTGAGGCCACTTCAAATATTGAAATTTATAAATGAATTAAGACAGTAACTTAGCAGGAATGGTTCAAACAACGTGATGCAGAGGATACAATTTTGAAAATGAGATCATGTGTAATATCCAGGGAGGGGCTCAGATTGACCTTTATTGAAAACAAATGTAAAGATCCAAAAAGCAGTTAACCCATGCAACAGATCTGGCCCTGATCTGACAGGAGTCAGGTTGCCCTGGTGATTTTTTTCATCTTCAAGAGAAAATAGGTTGGGAATGGAGCTACAGGAAGACAGTTGTCTTTCTCCAAACACTGGCTATCATGTGGAGTTTTTAGGCAGAATACCGGGTTGTGTGTAGCTGCTTTCCCAAGGAGTCTTTAAGGAGTGGCTTAGTCTATCCTATATGGGCACTCTATCACTAACATTCTCATGATCACAAAGAAACTATGTGGGCTAAGCATTGTTTGTAGTGTAAAAGACATGTATAAAGGCAAAATAGGCAAAATTACATTTTTGATAAACATGGAGCCCTTTTATAAGACAGAACATTTTATATATATATTTGTGTGTGTGTGTGTGTGTGTGTGTGTGTGTGTGTGTGTGTGTATGTGTGTGTGTGTGTGTGTAATATATGGAAAGTATTTTTCTTATTCTTGTACTTTTGTATGTATATGAGAAACATAAAGAGGAAAATTTCTATTTCTGAATATCATAGAGCCAAGCTTAAATCAGATGAATCTTGTTGTTTTTATTAATCAAATGGGTAAAGGTGTACAGTACTGTGAATGTTAAGATTTGATTATAAAATGTTCTATGAAGAATAAAAGTATTAAAACCAAATATGTTTGCTCTTTCTGATTTTTAAGCAGTTTGTGCAAATTGAAAAGCCATTGCTTCCATTCTCTGTGCTCAACTAACTGAACTCAATAAGCTGCAACACCCAAACAATCATATACCTCTGTTATTGTAAGTGTGCAGGATATAGCTGTGTCACCCTTTCAGACATTTAATTTCCTGTTAGGCTACTTGTTATGACTTAAACCTAGTGTAACTTTTAGACTTTTAAACAGAACACTGGGCCACTTCTGTAAAAAGGTCCTTTACCTGCAAACCCATAGCCTAGATAAAGCCCACAATTTCACAGTCTTTCTATTTAAATAATAATATTAAAAGATGTAATAATTAAAGCATAACACAGATAACAGTGTCATTTAGAAAACACACATTTATGTAGGCTTAATTCCCAAGACCGTTAGCTATCTAACACTACAATTCACAATGGTTAGGCTACTTGGCTACCACCACACTATTTCATTCATGTTTCAGTCTCTTTCAACTTGCGTTTTACATTATTTGTTGTGCACATTGAAGAAATGGGCTTACAACCAGAAAGGACATTTAAGGGAAAAAACAAAGCAAGGGAAAAAATGAACGCAAAAAGTTGGCTGTTTGGGATTTTTGCTGCGTCTGTCATTGTGTTCTTTCAGGTATCTGCTGCCATCTGTTGTCCTTGCGTGATCATTGCGTGACCGTGCATATCAGACAACTGTTTCCATAGAAACTGTTTTAAAAGTTGCAGGTTTGTTTTTGCTATTTCCATAAGTTTGTTCGTAAATGGGCAGAATCTGTGGCTGAAGTCATTTTCCTTCTGCCTCACATTCCTTCACATTCCTTTTGCAGACTAGTTTAGGCTACTTATGTTTAGCCTGCACAGAGGACACCTGCTGTGACGTCGTTGGAAAACTGACTTGGCTTTAGGCCTGTGTGCATCCGTCATGGCATCTAGGCATATGAAACCAGATACGTCGGATTTCTTGAGGAAAATGGCAAGGATTTTGAAAAATGCAGATATAAAGGCATTTCAGGTAACAATAAATCGTAAAAAAATGCTTTTGCTCAACAAAAGTCCAGAAATGTGTCCATGCACTGTAAAAAAGAAAAAGTTGTCTAAAGCCTTATGTTTCATCACAGTGGAGTGACGATGGAAGGTATGTAATTGTCAATTGGAAACTTTGTGAAGAAGAGAGAGGAAGGCACAGGAAAGCATTATCGATATTCAAAAGGGTGAAAGACAGCACCTCCCTTCGCAGACTACTGTGTTTCCATGGTTTCCAGAAGATTGCAAGGTCATTTAATCTGTCTACAGTATCTTCCTGTTTATATTTCATTATGTGTTCTCATGTCTTTAGGAGGAAAATGTAGCCTAATTTATTTTCTTATTTTTCACTGTGCAGGAGATCTGGTTCTGGTGTCTTTGTGTTCGAGCATCATGGTCTTGTTCAGAGAGGGTTGGACAACAAAAGATCCAAGGGTTCAGAGTCCAGTTCTCATTTGGGCAGTATGGAGGGCCCAAGCTCTATGCCCAGCAATGTACTCTTAGACATGTGCTGTGAGTTAAGTAATTAATTGGAATAGGCCTATAAATTTTGCCTTTAACCAGTAGCCTATTGTTGATAGTTAGGCCTATAGATCAACAATTTTCCACATCAGTGTATCAGCTTTTTAAATGAGAATGCACTGTTCTGAACCTTTCCTCCCTGTGCCAGTCTCTCCAATAAAGAGGAAAAATGCCAGAAGTCTCTATCAGTACATAAATTACAGTTCAGCAACTGGCATAGAGCCTCCTGTGCATGACCCCACCTCAGACCCAGAGTGTACCTGTATTACTCTGGATGATGTCAACAGGCGAGAAGAACTTGATCCAGGTCATTCCAACACTGCCAGTGGTCCAGAAACAGGTACACAGTGCTTTGAGGAGGAGATTTATTTTACTAAATCACTGAATGTGTCCTACATACAGTACACAATAAATGGATGGTAACCAGTAAAGCTGGGAGTGATTGCAAGCCTTATAGTGCATGTTAGAACCCTGTGCGTGTTGGAACCCTGGCAACTGAATTCTGGACATTTATATGTTAATACATCAGTGTTGTCCTGCGATTCACAGGAGAGAGTTTGGGCTTCCTGTCAGACAAGTCACCTCTTCAGGAAGACCTTAACCTCTGCCAGAAGAGTCTGTTGCCTTCCCACTCTCAGGGTGTCAGCTGACTTCACCACTTGAGTGTCTCACCAGTGACGATAAACAACAGCAACTGTGATCAACACGACCATGCCACAGTGATTTAATGCACCTGAAATGTGTCATAAATTCCCTGAGAAGTACAGTTAATATTTTCTATGATATATTGAAATGAAGTGAGACCATTTTGAATAATTCCCAAGTATACTCAGTCGATAAGATGGCAGCCTGAGGCCATGTATTTGCTTGAGAAATTCAATCTCACAGATATAATGTCTGTGAGAGACCAGCTCTAATCTCTTGTGGAAGAATAATTAATGCAAATATAATTGTTGCTAGAATGAGATACATCAGCCCTAACTAACATGAACGTGTCTGATAGTTTTGAATATTGCCTGTCTAGACTGAAGTATTGCAACATCCTACTGGGCAAAATTAAGAGAGGAGTGGCTCTTCATATTAGACTGCAGACGGTGGACAGTTCTCAGGATCTTGTGACATGCTGACTGTGTGACCAAAGCTTTGGGCTATTTCCTATTTCAGATCACTCCATCCACACACATCTGCACATTTGTCTTAAATGTTCACTATAGTGTTTCAGTTAACATTGTGTATAGTAAAGGCAGAACCTGTATTTTTGGTGAGAAGCTTGATATTTGTACCAACGTAAGGCACAGTAAAATTACGCCCCTTCCTCACATCTTCCTGAGTCAACATGTTGATTAGGATCAGTTATGGTTTTGTCTGAGCTGTTATCCTCATATCAAGGCAGTGTATCAGCAGTTTTCTGTGTATTTGAGTACACAGACAGAATTAACACCCAGACTGCTTGAAAAGTCTTACATATTGAAATGGCTTTCTACACCTTCCATACTTGAACACTGTACAGTTCAGATGTAGAACTGCATACTCTCTCATACCTCTGCCTCTATTTTGAGCAATGACATGTGCAGCCAGGATATTGTAAATGCACTACACTAAAACTATTTTCAAGAACGCTTTTACTGCTCCCCTTATTTGACTTCACCAAACAGTGTCTTTAATGGATTAGGCAGCACTGATTCAGATTTTAGACAGCACTTTTCATATTTTACCTCTTGCCCGGACTGTACTTTTTCAAAGGGCCAGCACCCTACAGCGTGCTGAAAAGGTCACCAACTCTCTTTGCTATTTAAATACAGGAACCAAATCATGCCCTGCGCAGTCCTTACTTGTTTCAATGATCTGATTACCAGTTGTTAAATGTTTAATAATTTATGATTTCTTCAATCATTACAAATTGCGATTACCTCTCCCTCATACCAACAGTTTGACCCTTTACCATTGAAACAAGCTGTTTTTATCAGCATGCTGCAGTTGTGGGAAATTTGCATGAACTGAATAAAT
>JAVQKI010082334.1:0-10861 GCA_036025975.1 Nematalosa erebi
TATATGTACATGCATCTTATATATAACTCATACTAGTTTCTCAGTCAGATACCATTTAAGAATGATTTCAATGTCATTAAGAGAAACCCTCAATAATCACAAACGCTCTAGGTCTGCAGATGTCGCTCTGAGGAGCCGGACCTTGTTACATATTCATAACCTGCCAAGGTTCTTGACTAGACAGTCATATTACTGAAAAAATAAGACTATGATTGAAAGTGAGTCAAAATGCTGTCATTCAATAAGCCCCATTTCCTTTTATCGTTACAAGCATTTGATGATGCTTTGATGTGACAAGGTTTAGCGGAAGCTGCAGGCAATCATCCTTGATTGCCTGAAGTCATTTTCTTAAAAATACAGTACTTTGCATAAAATTTATTTCAGTCATTTTCCTCCTTTGAATCATAATGTATTCTGAATGAACCATGATGGAAATTTCCAAGATTTTTTTTAAAGGACTCCTAGTCTTCAACAGTCACCTTTATTACAAAGAGATTCTAGTCATAAATGTCACAAAAATATTCCCAAACCCAATTTTTTCTCAAAGACTTGTGGACAGACATCTTTTTAAACAGCAACAACAATAGTCACTAAAAACACTAATTTCAGTCTCCTCATTTTAGACATCGCGAATAATCATAAGATGTCTGAACTGAAGCCCTTCTCTCAACCACCTGTTGAATATCTTCCAATCAACATCAAACAATCTACGTGCTCACAGTCATTACAGTAGTCTGTATCCACATGACTCTCCATTATTTACCTATAGCAAAGATCATTGAATACTGACCAAGATAGAGCACCATAATACATTATAGTGGGAGCGAACGTCAATAGCTCCGGTCTGCATAAGTGGATACTGTATGTCACAATATAAACTTTTTAATGATCGTTTGTATCAGCTTATCAGGGCTCGATTCTGGTCTGCATAAAGGGGGATTTTCCCCCCTCCCCCTTGTGAAAATAAAACACGGAACTTAATGAATGTTTGCGCCTCTCGCTCCACTTTTACCCTCTCTGCCTGTTTGATAGATAGGAAATGACCTTAATGAATTTGAAATTTTCCCATTTCCATGTTTCACTCAGTCCATTCCTAGCATGACCTTGATGATAACCCTCTATTACAAATCAGTGAAATGTGTATAATGTGCATCTATAGAGAACGGATACTCTACAGTTACTGATGGCTGAGATGTGTGACCTGCAAAATATTACAATCGGAGCACAAGTTGCACAGGGCTGCAATCTGTTTTCTTTGCCGGCTTAGATTACAGACTCATAAAACATAAGAACAAAACAGGCATTCACATGTTCATGTTCTTGTTCATGTCTTTTTTTTTCATGGTGTGTGTCAAACTGTGATTAAGACATCATGACTTCAGGAAGAGGTACAGTAACAGCATTGACTGATCTTATCTCCAGCTCACATGGAGCTCTCCTTTGGCGCGTGGAGAGATTGAGTCGATAGCGATGAGCAGAAAGAAAAATAAGAGATCGGGGAAAAAAAATGCATTGTTTAATCGTTCAACACATCTCCTTTCCTTTTCTGACCCCTCTTCCACTTATACATATACACACACGCACACATGCACAACTTGATATATGTCTTCATCCAACTCAGTCGATGTCTCGAAGATGGAACCACACACACACAAGCGGCCATACCTTCCACAGGAAGGATAAATTAGTTTTGTGCCTGTTGTTTGCTTTATTTCTTTCTTTCTTCCAGAGGCACTGAGTTCGCCTCTGGGACCAAATGACATGTAGTACAAGCCCCCGCTATCAGAGACAAATTATGCAGAGAATCTTGAGCTGTGTTGTTTCCTCAACACAAAAACTCTCTCTCTCTCTTTTTTTCTTCTCTCTCCGTGTATTCTCTGAAGGCTTCCTGTCTCCAAACCCATGGCCTGTAGCAGTGGAGGTCTCGGTGGCCTAACGTAGTGTGAGTAGGAATCCTGTGCACTGTGTGATTACACAAACATTGTTTGGCTTGATGTAGAGTGGTAGGGAATCACCTGAGCATTTTTATTTAGGGCACAAATGCTATGCATGACAAGGATTCTCTTGGCTTAGCATGTCCCTGCAGACTAGAAGCATCCATTGTTCATCTCTAATGCAAATTACGAGCTCAGGTTCATTAAAGTTATAACCCAGAGTAAAATGATTTATAGATCAAATTTTCGATGATTTGGAGTTCATAAGTAGAGCTGATAGTACAATCGCGTCAATCTGGTGTGTTTTGAGACATGTTTGGGAAGCAGTGTTTTGTGTGACAAGTACGATTCACTTGCATTGGTCCATACAAGGCTGAGGCACTCTTCATGGGATTCAACCATGCACTTTAACATAATTAAGAACTCTATCCCCCCCTGGCCGATCCAAGTGTTTTGACCAATACGGTTTGCTCAAAACAAAAATAGCACATAGTTTGAGACTCAGCCATGTAACTTAGCATCATTGTAAGGTAATGTACTAAAAGAGGACACACCCGAGCAGGCCAGACTGGACTCATCCTCGTTGGCTCCGCAGTCATTGGTGCCGTCACACAGCCACTTCTTGGGGATGCAGCGGTTGTTTATGCACTTGAACTGATCCACGGGGCAGCTGTGGTTCACTGATGGGAGGACAATAAAACCAGCATTCAATCAATGAACACATACAGTAAGTAAAAAGCGTCCCTACTGTAGGTAGTAATGGTGGGCAACTCACAGCAGAGCACTGGCTCCTCGTCACTCCCGTCCAGGCAGTCGTCATCTCCGTCACACTTCCACGAGAGCTGGATGCAGCGCAGATTCCTGCACTGGAACTCGTCGCTTCTGCAACGCTGGGGCTCGGCCTCACGGGATGTGCCTGGTAGTGTGCAAGCATGGGTGCACGCACACACACACACACACACACAGACAAACCTCTATTAGCCCCTCTATCAGAAACAATTATCATGCAGAGCTTCCTTGGCACAGTTATTTCCGTAGCATGAACACACAGACATACACAGACACACATACACACACACACACACACACACACACAAATACACACACACTAATGAACACAATTCATAACAGGGCATGCATACAAATATACAAATTTACAAACAAAGTCAGACAAGTTAAATAGATGCCCTGGGCTGAGACAAATGTTTGCTGTACAAAAACAAAAAAACACATATCCACATAAAATGCATGCAAAAATAGATGCCCAAAAGGAGGATAGTTGGCAAAATGGCAGTGTATCCCTACAAAAAACATCACACAACAGAAAGAACGCAAATACATAATTTAAACAAGCAGCTAAACACACATACACACACACACACACACACACACACACACACACACACACATACAAAGCTCATTGCATGTTAGTAGAATCTGAAAAAATACACCCACCCACACACACACACACCCACACACACACACACAAACACAAGAGCCACTGATAAGTTTAACTGCCTGCATTACTTTCAACCAGAAACACTCTCGATCAGTGATGGTTTTCAGCGTCAAGTATGATTCTCTGATTCAGCTTGAAATCCTCTGGCCCAAAGGTATTTAACTGTTTGTGTGAGTGTATTTGTGTGTTGTGCCGTACTCACGTGAGCATGTGACATTATTTTTATCCAGCGTCTGGTCATCAGCACAGGCACACACACGGCCCCCTGGGATAGCCAGGCAGAGCGAGCTGCAGCCTCCGTTGTTAATCCGACAGGCATTATCACCTGCAACAGGAAGGGCCAATTGAGCTGATTACACTGCAGAGTACATCTACAGTACACATACTAGACCCTTGCATGAGTGTCTTTCTGCATCATGACAAGATAAGTATTTTCATAAGAGGTACAAGAACCAAGTAGCAAAACAATTTTCTCTCTTTAAGGAGAACTGCAGCACATTTTGAGCCTAGATCTTCTCATACTTCAATTCAGTAATTAGATAATGTAAAATCATACACACTAACAAAATGTAGTTCCAAGGGCAGAACCTCTATGTCAAAATAAAAGCTCAAATCTGTTCTGATAGGTCTACTTTGTTTTGCTTAAGATATTAGTGCGCTAGCTCGCTCATCTCTGTGAGGATTTTCGTCATTTTTGTACCGAATCAAACTACTGTATGTGAGGCGCTTTAACAACAAGATCTAGGTTGAAATGTGCCAGAGTTCTCCTTTAAATGTAATACTTACTCAGTATAATCTTACTTATTCAGTTACATAGTATACTCAGTACTCAGTATAATCAGTATAATCCACTTATTCAGTATAATCAAGTCTAATGGGATGCCATATTTATTAGTAGGCCCAACAACATAACATCTTACAACAACATACAACAGTGACTGTGAAAGGTTGGTCAGTGTAGAGCAGTGGTATTGTTCCACATTGGCTGCAAGTCCAAGAGCTTTGTGGACCAACTCTCTCACTTTGCTATGCCATGAAAACCTATGCCATGAGTACGCTAACTACTACTGTAGCAAAGTGCTAAGGGTCCTTGCAAGGAGTCCAAGACACTTTGGTGAAAACCGTCTGCTTAATATCAGTCACTGTACTTTGATATAAGGTCTGTATGTTTACACAACCGTCCTAGATAGTGTTGCTATTTGCTTGCAAAGGAGCTTCCTGCTTCCAAAGAGAAAATTATAAAAATCGAACAGATGTGTCCACAACACAGTAGAGGATTTAACGTAAAGTGGACTCTATCATTAATTAATGTGTTTAATTCATTAATTTTCTAAAGAATGTATCCCTGAATTAATGCATTCAGGGATGATTCCCCAGTTCTGTCTGTGTGCATACATTACACCCTGTGCAGTCAGGCTTTATTGAGGCACTGCAAAAAATATCACTTCCTTTGAGAGCAACAGAAAGCTGAAGCCCAGTGTGGGCAGAACAGATCATGTTAATTAAAAGCGGATTGCACAGCCTTGCTGCAATTTGTTGCCTCCTGCAATGTCAAGTCTCCCCTTCCGGCACTGTAGCCGCGGGAAACTGGAGCTCAAGGCTGCCAGCACCTGGAACACAAACGAACGGCAGACACCCCAACGCACAGAACCCCGTCCAAAAAGACGTTGGCCACATCGTCACGCTCTAATGGCTGTTTATAGGATTATGAGAGACACCATGCTGCATCGCCTAACAAAGTTCATGACTTTGCCCCCCAGCGTGGAGCAGCATGCTGCCATTAAGTGAGAGCACCATGTGGTATTGTGCCACTACTGAATGGAATGAAAAAGAGAGGGAGAGGAAGTTAAAATGGCAGAACTATCAAAAGACACAATCCCAGAGTTTTTATTTTTTTATTTATTTGTTTAATTTCTGCTCCCAGCTTCCTTCTGGCTGATTCAGAAGGTCTGGGCAAGCTTTGACTCATTGGCTTAGGGGGCCAATCAAGATGAACTCTCAGCGCTGACGTCAAGGCCACCCCTCGCTGGGGACCGGTCTATAAATGTATTTATATGGAGAGGAAAAATACTCTTCTCCAGTTGTTGCAGAATGTGTGAGATAGCCTATTCATTAGTGACTCACTGGCAGCTGTCACAGCCATTAACCCTGATCAAAGGGCAAATACACACACACACAAACACACACACAAACACACACACACACATGATCCACACTGAGAACTGTTGAGAAAGCAATAAACGAAACAGAGCAAAATCTGCTAAATTTATCCTTCCTCTGTCGTCAACATCAACCAACAACAAGTTGTGTTTAAAGCCCTCAGTGAGCACTGTGTGAAATCACCATACAACTGCATATTGGTTTGTCTCAGCAAGAACAACATTACATGTAGCATCATGAAAATTTAACGACTGAGTAAATATTTAACTCTCACAACATTTGGAAGACAGGATGAGCGGTGACACTCAAAGACACAAATTTTGTAAAGTCACAAGCAATGTTGCATCTTCAAAAGACTTTCAAGGTTAAACTGCTCTTTGTGCTCGCTGGGTGTGTGCAAAGACAGGTGTATCACTATAAGGCATGGCCTGTACCATGGCTTGGTCACCTTCTTTAAACACTGTGTATACAATCTTTCATGCTGATGTACTAATAAAACTCTGCTGCAACTAACTTTATATACAGTATATACATAAAATGTAAAGGCAAAACTTCTACTACTACCACTACTATTACAACTAACAACAACAACAACCACAATAATAATATTAAAAATATTGTTTTTAGTTTGCTATTTGGTGCAATGAATGAACAAAGTGAAAATCACAGATCAGCAAAGAGGACATAGCACCCTTTAAGCTGAAATGTACCCTATGCTAACATGAACCACCCCTCCATGACATATAATTAGGGCAGCTTCAAATACCACTGAGGAAGCTCTAATTTTCTAAGTGGTTAAGATCATGAAAAGCACACAAAAAGTGCTTACGGCCTGATCTGTTAAGGTTAAAATTACCATTAGCGAGCCGACTCAGAGAATCTGCTGAGTGTCTTGGAGAGTTTCTAATTAAAACACAAGGCTAGCGTCAGGGTGGCATTTGTTTTCAGACAGACTCTGCCCTTTGAAAGGTGAGCAGGATCTTAGTGTTAAAACCGTGATGAGGGCGACAGGCCTCAGAATATATCAAAAGGAAGATGAGGAGAGCAAAGGAGAGAGGGAGCAAGCAAGAGAAAAAGGACAAGGAAGTAGAGAAAGAGAGAGAGAGAGAGTTTGCAATAGACAGAAAGGAAGAGATGAAATAAGAACAAAGGCAGGGGCAAGGCACACTGGGTAAGGCAAACTAAGAAGGAGATAGTGATGAAGAAAAGCCAGTCAACACTGTCAACAATATCTTCAACAATTACTATAAATACTATTGCTTTAAATATCAATTTGTGGAGTGGCAGTGGCATCGTTGTTGTCTTTTGTAAGGCTAGGACCTAGAGAAAGTGCAACATACTGGACAGGAAAAGCCAAAGATGTATGACGAATTGCCTTGAAGTTTAAGGAGAAAAAAGTGAAAAATATAGAAAAAGGCTGAGCAAGAGAGAGATGTAAGATTGAGTAAATCAGAAATAGGAAAAGAATGTTGAAGAAAGTTACAGCGAGGCAGATGCCCCGACACAGATATGTTAAATAGTTTCTACCTTCTGCAAACGAGTGTCAGGTTGTCATGAAGCACTGAATGCTATCTGTCTACAGTGGGTTTGTCAAAAATGGCTTTCTTTTCGGACAGATTCCCCATTCAAACTAGCAGAGCAACGCAACTGATTGGAAGAAAACATAAACCAGGTGAGCGACAAAAGATCTGCCAAAACATTGTACTGCATCACATCACTCAGCACTGCTTCACATAGAGTTCAGTTAGGATATTTCAACTGAAAATTAAGTAACCAAACTGACTTTGTCACTAACATCTGTTCTTGTTACTTGCAGTTAGGACCCTGGGACACAGCGGACAATAGAGAAAATATAAGAGTGGAAAGATTGAGAGAGACAAAGAAGTTAAAGATGAGAAAGTGTGAAGGATAAAGGACATGCCCAAAATAGCCACTCACCTTGCTGGCTCTGAGCATCATAAACTCTTAGTCCGAACAGCGGCGGCCGCTCACTCCTCATCAGATTCACCTGGCCAGTTTGGAGGTTCAGCTGGAAGATGGATCCGTTCATGTAGTCGGTCCAGAATACATGATTCAGATGGTGCGTGATCCCGAAAGGGTGATTGACTTCTTTACCGTTGTATACCACCTGAACAAGGACAGTGTTTTAAAGTAAGTGTTTTGAGAAGAAACTGCAACTGTCCTTCATTACAGCACATGTATTTACTTTTCTAACTCAAGACATTAAAAGCAGGTTTTATCTACCCATGGCTTCTTAAGCATATGCATTTTTGCTTCATTATTGCAGAGGCTTCTTAACTTAAAAGAATGAATCAAATTAAGGACACCAAAATATCTTCAAAAGATTTGTTGATGATTGGCAGCATCAGAGGATTCAGAGTTTCAACATCAAGCTATCATTTTCATCATCAGAAGGTGTATACTTCATTATAGCATCAAGCAGAAATTAAAAAATGTTTACCGTTCTCTTTAATTAAAATTGTATGATTGATAAAATAATGTCAATCATAAAAAAAAAAAAGCACGCACTCACTCATGTACTGACCATTCTGTGGGTGCCGTTGAGGAAGATGCGCTCAATGTGGTCATAGTAGGCATCACACCAGTATAAGATGCCAGTGGAGTGGTCCAGGGCTAGCCCATTGGGCCACAACATGTTGGAGGTGACAAAGATCTGCCGGTGTGACCCGTCCATCCACGCCTTCTCGATTTGACCAATACTGTCGTTCACTTCGTCTTCCTCCCAGTCTGTCCAGTACATCCAGCTTTTCGTACAAAGAAAAAAAAAATACAGAGAGACATGTACTTGTACATCAAGGGGGGTAAGTAGATGAGCTTACTGAGAGGTTAATTACTCTCTTCATTAGCAACTGCCTCTGTGCACAGGACTTGTATTTCACTACACATACACACACACACACACACACACACACACAAGCACTCCATTATTGAGCTGCAGTGGCTAAAAGTGGAAAAGAGAAGCTATGCATTTGAGATGCGGCGACATTAGATAATTTAGCCTACCTGTAGCTTTATCTAACCTAGCCAAACCCAGCTTAACCTAAGGTGACCTAGTAACTCTGTACATTTCACACATGTAACCTTTAACCATACATAAATATGCCTCTCCTCACTCTGAAACAGTTTAACCTGGTCTTGTTTGTCTTTGTCTTTCTCTGTAAAATTTAAAGGTCAGTGATTCGATACAATCTCTCCACCAAAGTAAATAAATAAATAAATAAGTGTGCGCACACACACAAACACACACACACACACACACACACACACACACACACACACACACACACACACACACACCCAGAGGCAAGGTCTTCTGCTTTCTGCAGACTCCCATTATCACCAGCCGGATCTGGCTGCGTTGTGTGACAAGTTGGACGGAGATGGACGAGGACTGGGATGTTGGCCCAAGGAAGGGAGGGCACATTTTGTGTGTGTGTGTGTGTCTGAATATGTGTGTGCGACGCGTGTGTGTGAGTGTGTGTGTTTGTGAATGTGGTGGTTGAGGTTGGTGGTGTCTGTCTCCCTGCATGTCCCTGTGGCGTCCCGCTGGTGTCCCACTGCGTGTCGGTTTGACCCCTGCTGAATTATGCATGGCTGGCCTGACTGTGACTGACGGCTCCTTCTGCCACCGAGAAGAGAGAGAGAGAGAGAGAGAGAGAGAGAGAGAGAGAGGAAGAGAAAGAGAGAGAGAGAGAGAGAGAGGGATAGAAAACAGAGAGTACGGAGAAAACAGAGAGAATGGAGAGAGTGGAGGAGTGTGGTGGCGGGTGAACGCCTGAGACTGTTGCCACGGTAGGGAGCGGCGATAGCTAATGCTGTGTCTTATCGTGTGAGGGCAGGCAGGAAGTGACACGGGAGGTACGCTGATATGACAAGGTAACAGCAAGCGCAAGGAGAAGGGGAGGGGGCGGGTTATGAGGGACAGGATGTTGACAAGAACTAAAGGGACGCCAAGTGACTGAAAGAAGAGGAAAGGAGAGGTGAAGAGAGAAGGAGAGGAGGAGTGGAGAGGAGAGGAACGAATCCCTCAGGTTGCTCTTTGTCTGCTGAACTGTTATCAGAGCGTTTTCCCTCAAGAGATCTTACGTGGCGCTAACACGCAGTGACACGCATGAAGTCTCGTGGGGCCAAGACTGACGCTGGCATTTTATGACGAGCACTTCCAGTCTTGATTCTTTGAATCTGTGGCTTTCACAACCATTCAACTCCTACAGGGAAAATGTAGAACAACAACGTCCCACAACTTGATTAAAATCACATGCCAGTTTTGTGACAGGATCTGCACATAAATCCATGTCTGGATTTAGTCTTCACAATCAACACATTCTAAGACAGTAGTTAGTTTAAAAATATGTATGATTAGTATTATTCTAATCACTTATTTTTAAACGAAATCAATCTTAGTGTACTGTAAGCTTTGTTTGATGTGTGATATAACTAGATGTTCTGCAGTATGCATGGCTGAACCTCAGGGTAGCAGACAATGAAAAGCATATTTGATAAAACTCTGATGTAAAACGTGCAAACGGACCGAGAGGAGAGAGTCCAAGAATGTTTCCACAGATAAAAGCTGTAGACCATGCAGCAAACATATAAAGGAATTGCTGAAAAGCAGTGTTAGGAATTGCAAAGCAATGCAACACTAGACAATGTTGAGAACTGCATTTTTTCCCCTCAGATTTTCGCAATTTTTTTCTTTGACTCCTTTTTTCTATTTAAGCTTCTTATATCAGAGCTAAGGCTTCATAAAACTGCAAGGCCTGCAATTTAGCGTATTACAGTTCTGACCTCACACCTCACACACAAAGTCTGGTCTTTTGTCCCCTTGACTTCACTAGCAGTAAAAGACCCAGAAGATCTACAGTAGCAAGCACACACACACACACACACACACACACACACACACACACACAAACACAAACCTAAACACACCTAAATTGACACACATCTTTTATAATAAGGCCATTACATTCAAACTTGCAACAGCCATTGCATTTTGTTGTAAAAAAATCTCCACGCTCCATGCTCCATGTATTCTCCATGTAAAACATAAATGAACAAAAAGTATCTTTCATTGCCTCAATGCATACATCTCTTTCTCTCTCTCGCTCTCTCTCTCTCCCTCTTTCTCTCTGTTGTGGTTAACTTGTTCTCAAATCATCCAAAGCACTTTGAAATACAGTAGGCAGTCTTCGAGTATACATGTAATTTTGTTTCTGTGCAAAAGAATCATAATTTTCTTCCTCGACATTTTTTCATATGTAGAATGCTATAAAAAGTTCCATAA
>JAVQKI010082721.1:0-11252 GCA_036025975.1 Nematalosa erebi
TATTTTAAAGCGTTACCATTTTGGAATACCAAGTAAGTTTATTTTTTTATGTGTCAAATAAGCCTGACCCTCTCCTGAGTGATAGACCAAACAATGCTGATGGGCTTAGCCCTGCAAAGTCAGAGTTATGGTTTGTTAAAGGAGAGATTTGGTGTTTTCCTATCCATTGCCCTGTTGTCTAAGGGTCACCAAGGGCTATTGGAAAAAGAGTATGACAACATTTGATACAATATAGACCAAATAGCAAACCAGCAGAAGATAACTGAATGGGGCATAGGAAATTGAAACTGAAAGTGAGTTTCTGTGTCCCATGCAGTTAGTGGTAGCTCCTTGTTTTCGTTCTATAAAATTTTCTTGTTCTTTTTTCTTCCAAAAGTACTCAGTGACCTCAAACAACAGGGCTATGTATCTATTTACACCGGATTTCTCCTTTAATGTGAGGACCACCCTCTAAGACATCTTATATTAACAAGTTTGGTGCTTCAATGATCCTTTAGTGTACCCTTCAGGTTTAAGCCTAACAGCCACTGTGGGAATCATTTGTGCAGGGCACCTTTTCATAATAAAGTTGTGCTTCAGTTTAACTGAAAAAATGGAGTGCCAAAAATACACACCACCCATGCACTCCCTCACACAGGCAATGTCAACCCCGAAAGGTCCTGCCAATCATTTTTTTCTTATGTGCTTTTGTAATAATTTGTGCATATGCATGTTTTGAAGTAAACAGCATTATTCACTTGAGTAATGTATGGAGGGAAGTTGGTGGTGGTGGTGTGTGTGTGTCTGTGTCAGGAGGGGGGTGGGGGGTTACCAATATCCATAAGGCATAGAGATCTGCTTTGATAGTGACTGAGCCTGGCAGAAGATCTTCCCATGATGACAAACTCACTTACAGTTTTTGCTTCTCTATGAATATTCATGACACCCCCTCTCTCTTTTTCTTTCTCTCTCTCTCTCCCTTTCTCTTTCTTTTTCTAAAGCGTCTTTACTCTCAACATCCAGTGTGCAAAGAAAACAAAGGTTCACTGATTATTTGCCCTTTTATCCATGTTCAGCCAAAAAAAAAAAATCACAGCAACATGCATTTCACCTGTGTTAATGGACAGAGATTATGTCTATTTGAAACCAAACATTCAAAATACAAATGTCTCCTGCATGGCCTTAAGCTGGGCATACACTGTGCAATTTTTTTCAATCACGTTATTTAGCTCCTGCTCAGACTAATAGGAGTATGTTGCAGGGGTTAAAAGTCCACAGCTCACAATTCATGTTCTCACACCATACAATCCGATAATAAGCTACGACTTTACTGCTCACACCATGCAAGTGAAATGAACACATTCAGAACCGGAACCAGAACTGTATAGCCATTTATGGGAAGAAATCGCTCATTTGTATCTATAACACAATGCTACCTAAGTGCTCCTGGCTGTATGTATTGTCCTGCATGCAGAAAGAAAGATGCACCAAGTATGGATACGCAGGTGGCTTGGAAGTTGTGTGCTCTATCATTCATCATGCATAAAATGGTGGTGGAAATAGTGATTAAACAGCTACTTTTAAACAACTGTCTGCACTTTCACTTTTGCAATATTTTCACACAGGCTTAGTGGGGAAAAGTACTGACTTTTAAAGAGGAATCCTGTTGTGGCTGTGCTTCAACTGTGTGATACCCTCATGAAAGGCAACGAGGATTTCAAACAGGTTTCCTTTTCTTGTGACCATGCGATTCCTGATCGGGTACTGGTTGTGAGATGTTAATCACTTCTCGTTACCCCATGTGTACTACACAATGACTGACACATGATTGAGCTGAAGCTCAGGCCAATCCCTAAAATATACACACAAGTGAAAAATTGTCTCAAAATGGGCCAAAAATTGCACAGTGTAAGCTCGGCACTTGTTGGAACTGAAGATCTGTGAACGATAGATACAAAGGCCATTTTTCTGGCCAACTGCGATATAAGCAAGGGTGTGACTCATTTTTCTATGTTTTCTGCTAAACACATGTTTATCCAGATGGTGTCAAAATACAATGGTGTGTGCATGTGTGTGTTTGTGTGACCGTGTGAATGTACTGTACATACTGTGTGCGCGTGTGTGTATGTGTGTGTGTGTGTGTGTGTTAGACATCCATGAGAAAAGGGTTGGATCAGGAGGTGTTATGTGTTGGAGTGCTGAGGCTTTGTCTTGTTTGCACTGATAAATGGCAATCAGCATGCTGAACACTCACTGGCAGACCCACACTGGCCTCAGTGCAGGACAGAGACAAATCACTGAGAAATGAGTGAGTGGAAAGAGAGGAAAGAAAGAAGAGAACAGAATGGATCAGAGCAGACAGGAGCTAGGAAGACAAGATATGGAAATTTATAGGAAGAGAATGCACAAAGTTATGGGGAAAAGAAGATAAGAAATGGCAAATTTACAAAGTCACAGTTTACATACAAATATAAAGATCCCTGTGTCATTTCAGCCTCGATAAAGTGCCCCCATAACATAACAATATTGCATGTGGAGAATCGTGTCCCTGGTCAGCAGCCCCTTAGCGTAAAACTGATTTCACACTATTATGACCATGAAGCATGACAATGGACACACAGTAATATGACATGTCATGATGAATGCTGTGGGTTTGTCATAACTGTCATTTACTGATGTGGCAGCTGAATAGTAAATTGCAGTCTTGTAAACACTATTATTGTATGGCACCTTTGCAAAGCACAACTGACAATCACCATTGTGACATTGGTAGTTGTTGAACTTTTATTGGGCACCTTTATCAACCTCTGACACATACACACATATGTATTTGCAAACATACAGTACATATTCACAGACATGACACAGACATTGATCAGCAGAAAAAAAGGATATGGATTCTTCTATCCACATCTTCCTTTGACTAGATTTAGGCATTACTCCCATACATTTACACATATGCAGAGTTCAGATGGGGTGCATGTATAAGAGAGAAGAATCAGAGGAAAAGGAAGAACACTGCAAAATTTGGCTTGACAATAGTGTGCCCAGATTTGAAGTCAATTATGGGGGATTTGCACTCCAGAGTGAGATTGGCCTTGTTGGCTGGGTCTCATATTGCTCCCAGAGAACAGGTAAGCCCCTGTCTCTTCCACATAGACCCACAGTGCCTATAACACCCAAACAGCCACCCTGATTATCACGGCTAAACACCCCAAGAGACAGAGAAAGAGAGTGAGAAAGAGAGAGCCAAAGGGAAAAGAGAGGAGGATAGAGAGCGGATAAGTGAGGGAGTTCCATTCTGAAAGACCATGAGCATTCTAGGAGCCTGATCCTCTAATTTCCCTTGCTGCCCGAGTGACACACACACACACACACACACACACACACACACACACACACACACAGACCTATGCAAAAATGTCATTATCACTGCTTCATTTTGCTCTTGAACATACCAATTTTGGATTAAGTTCTGTACTTTTGGTCCGTCATTTATTCAGTTTTCTCCTTCAATCAGACCTGTTTTTGAAATACATAAAATAAAACACCCACTTGTAATTAGCATGTTTTGTGAATCAATGCCCAAGGAACTCCCCACCCCCCAACACACACACAGACACACACACACATACACACACACACACACACACACACACACACAAAAAGAGAATGCGTCTTTCTTTTACAGTACATCTTGTATGGTTAGTCTAATTGCTACACTACTACTACACCACCGCGGCATACACACCACCAGCCACACAGAACACTGAAACCGAAAGGTTGATAAAGAACAAGACATAAAGAAGGCAAGAGCATGAGAGAGAAAAGGAGCGCAGAGACTGGGACAGAGAGAGAGAGAGAGAGAGAGAGAGGCAGACAGAGAGAGAGGGAGTTGCTGTGCAGTATCTATAGCAGAGTGAGGCACATTAAGGAGTCCAATCGCTGCCTGCTTTGTTAGCAGTTTATGCTGCACTTTATTTTGCCGTAAACAAGCTGAGAAGCCTCGGAGCTCTCTCTCAGACACCATATATTACCCAGGCACCCCTGAGGGGCTTGCTGCGCTCCGCCAGAGGGGTAGGGGTGTGAGGGAGGGGCTGGGGTGGTGGAGAGGGGAAGCATTATGCAGATTCAATTACTCTTGTGTACTTAGTGTGACAACCCAGATCCAGTCGCCTTCCCAAAGGGATGTGATGTATCTCTTTCAGATTACAGTGGAGCGCTTGAGGAAGAGAGGACAACAGAAAAGATGAGAGATGAGATGAGAGGAGATGAGGTGAGATGAGAAGAAATGATAGGTGGAGAACAGAATAGATGAGGAGAGGAGAGGAGAGGAGAGAGAAGGAGAAGACTGAAGTGAGGCAAATGGAGAGGGGAAAAAGTGAGATGAGGCAAGAGATAAGTACAAGAGAAGATTGGAAAGGGAGAGAAAGTGAGCACAGAATGAAATGAAAGAGAGAACAGGAGAGGAGAGTGAGAGAAGAAGGACTGGAGTAGAAGGAGATTAATGAAGACAGCACAGAGCAGGTGAAAGATCGGAGTCAGACAGGAGACAACAGATGACAGAGGTCAACTAGAGTGACAGAACAGAGGATAATGTCAGACAAAGAAACCTGGTATAGACCAAGACAGAGTGTAAGAAAAAGAAAAGAAGGCAGAAAGAACATGACATTTCAACTTGTAAGAGCTGACGGTTAAAACGTGAGCTATCATGACCTTACTCTGAGCTGGGAGGGATCAGGAGAGAGCACAGTGGATGAGGAGGCTCACCATCGGGAGCACAGTGGCAGTCACTCTTTAAAAAGCTCCCATAAGGGTGTGTGCTATTCAGGGGCACATTCTCTGCCTCTGCCTGCCACTGACACCAGAAACATCCTGGGATCCTCACACAGGAAATTGAAACATGTCGGACCTACAGTGGAGAAAACAGCAGGAGGATGCTCAGAAATACACACAACTGACCATAGTGTTTCCAGAGGAGGAAATGAGGTCGCCACACAGGAAGTCACTTCCTAAAATACATGACCAGTACCCAGCATGCGCCATAGACGGTGAAAAGTTGTCAGAGCAACCTAATTAACCCTCCTGTTGTGTTCTAGTCAAATTTGACCAAATTTACATTTTTTCCCTGTCAAATGTACTTAATCTAAATGAATGGTCATGTGGCTCCATGTTTTGGGTGTTTTATTCAACAAAAATGACCAGACTATAAGAAAATTAATGGATGAGACTGTAAAAAACAAACAAAAAAAAATTGGGCACATACAGACTTACTTACAGATCAGATGGACAGCGTGGGTGTGTTTGTGTTCACTTATTCGAACATAAACATATCCCTTACTACCTATTTAGTACACTTAAGTCTTAAATCTGTAAAAATCCAAGAGAGCATAAGTTGATACAGAAGTCTATCATTAAAATTTGATGATAATCATTGATAATATATGTATTATCAAGTTAAAATACTTGATCAGTCCAGTCATTTTTGACTGGAACACCAAAGTTGTAACCATGAAACGAACACAGCAGGAGGGTTAAGCCCTATTTATACCAAAGCTCACTGTAAACAGGTGCTTTACCTTGCGTACGTGAGTTTGCACAGAGGAGGTTTGTCCTTTTAGCACAAGCATACCAGATACGCTTCAAGCTAGTGAGGCATTTCCATTAAAAATTACAACCATTCATTCATACATAAATTAGAGAGGTCTACCAAACACAGACAATAGAGGAAAGAAAAAGAGAGGTGGTGGTGGTGGGGTACTGTATGTACTATGCGTATCATATATACTGACATGGCATAATAGAGGGTCTCGCTGCAGATTTTCAAGGTCTTTGTCTATACACAAAGACAGAGAGAGAGAGAGAGAGACACTACAGTTGGTGATTTTGGAGGAAAAGAGCAATCGTATATGTGGGCTGGGCCACAAGGCTGTGCTGTTGGCAGGGGCCAGGCCCGGGGCCGAGTCCGGTTCAGAGCCTCACCGGGAGGGCACGCACGATCCCATCAGCTGTGTGTGTGCCTGCCGAGTGTGTTCTAATTGTTTTGCAAAGCATGCTAATTGCCTCTCATCTGCTGCCTTAAATGTCAGCGCTCCCCATCGCTGCGCCGTGATTCACCAGCCCTCGAAAAATCAAAACAGGCTGAGTAATTTGAAGCAGTGCCGAATGGATGGAGAGCAGAGGAGGAGAGGAGAGGACAGGAGAAGTAGAGGAGAAGTAGAGCGGGTGGCTGAGGGGGCGTTGGGCAGTGAGAGAAAAGGGGGAAACGCTGTGTTTGGAGTCCCTCCATCTCTCTCTTTCTTTCTTCCTCTCTTTCGTTTCCCTCTCTCTCTCTCTCTCTCTCTCTCTCTCCCTTCATCAGCGTGACCTCTGTGGTCGGTGGCTCTGCATCTGCCACCCGGCCCACCCATCCGTCCCGAAGGTCAGCACACAACACCAGCCTGCCAGAAGCCAGAGGAAGCATTTATAAATAGACCCATGTTCACCAACTAGCAACTGACAGGTCAAGCGCTAAATGACCAGCAATCACAGCCTCTGAGAGAGCTCCTGAGTGGGACACAGCACTAAAGTCTAAGTGTCTGTGTGTCTGTGTGTCTGTGTGTATGGTTGTGTGGGCATGCATGCAGCTGTGCTTGTGTATGTGTGTGTGTGTATGTGTGTGAGAGAGAGAGTGTCTGTATGTCACCATGTGTGCGTTTGCGTACTTCACTAGATTTTCTGACAAAATTGAACTGATGCAAAAAAGCACTTGAGCTGTGTCGGATCATAAAAAAAATAAACACTTGTGCTGGGCTCATGCGAGGCAGGAGAAGAAAGCAAAGCACAGGCACTCTCCTGGATCAGAGGGAGAAGCACTGAGGAAAATGAAAGTAATCCTGAAAAATGCTGTGTTAGAACCAAATGGGCCTGGATGCCTATCGCACCTCCTCACTTTCCTGCAGCACCTGCAGCCTTTCAAGACAAAAATGTCTCTTCCAGAATTATATCCCTAGAGGGGGAAAATACCTAAAAAAGCTTTGTGCCCTGATCAGACCTTAAAACTTCAGGTTGCAAAGCAGTCGCATAGTATGACTTAATGTAGTATGCGTGGAAAGGTGTACACAGTGATAGCATGCAATCCAAGGGGAGGAAATTCTGAGGCAGTGTAAAGTCAACCTGCAGCCCAATTATCTGATGCTTAGTATAACCACATGTGTAAGAAGGCTATTGTCACTCTTGATGAGAAATCTTACACCAATCATAATGCTGAAACAAATCAATGTGATGCCAGTAGCTGTGACAGTCAAGAATTTCAACCATTTGCTTAGATGCTTTTAGGATGAATTATTATGACTAAATAAAAGGGTGGCAAGTGAAGTGCACACAAAGAGAGACTACAGTATATAGCTCTCTAAAGGCCTGATCTAAGAGTTTTGTGGTAGGCACTGGGCTTAGTTGTGCAGCAGAGATGAGATTTTCTTCTTCCTTTTTGTTTTAGGGTGAAGAGTAACCTTAAACGTCTGGTTGAATCTAACTATGATCAATGCTTTTGGAGTGTGAGACCCGTATAAATTAATCACCACCCCTGTTCTAGATACACAAACAGCACGGCCAGCTAAATTGCCTGCATGGGTGCACTATAGAGTATTTGAATCCAGGACTATTCTGTTTGCATTAGCAAACCAAAACCTCTGCTTGTTGGCTTTAAATGTATTTGCCAAATGACACCTAGCAGTCTCTTAAGGAAAGCTATGTTTGAAGAAAAAGACATGCATGGTATTTAAGCAATATAACACAAGCGGGAGTGAGGCTGTTCGTGGATATCCTCACGGGTGTTGTTTGGCCAGGCATGAAGCTGAAGGCTGAGTGCTGTAGGCTGAAGGCTGAGTGACCACGAGTGTTATAATGCTTTTATACAACAGTTCCATTGCCAACTAACAAAGTTTTAAGACAACAAATGGTATTTTCTAGCGCTCAGTCAGTTTTCACTTCTGTTCTTCTCTTAGTTTTACGTCTTCCGCTCTCAAGCAAAGCAACAGTTAATCAACAGCTTGGAAGGTCAGGGAGAGAGGCTATATTGTGCATGTGCACACGCCTGCTTGCTTTCTGTATGTCAAATGCCAAGCACCAGTAAGATGTTTCCTGTGGAGAGAACTGCCAAATGTGATGTTATGAAAAAGAATGGAATGTGAAGTGCAGAGTGATTATTCGCTGTGAAGAGTCACACATTGTATGTCGTTGGATATCCTCACTCTCAGTGACGTGTTGAATGCTTCTCCTCCAAATAGTTTGACCAGTGGTAACTGTTGTATAATTTTGGATATGGTTTTGATGTCCGTTAGCAACATCATCTGGTAGGCCTGTATTAAGAGATTGTCATAATACCACAATCTTATTGGACATTACTGAGATTGCTTGAAAGGACTGTGTTTAGAAGGATCAGCCACATTTTATTTTAGCCTGTTCCACAGACAGTAACATTGTTAGTGTAGCAGTAATAGGTCCACAGTTTGTGGTGATAACAATGATTGGAAACAGCATTGTGATGTGACTCATGGTTTATGTCTGGATTAGGGTTATGTTTAATTGAAGCGCACTGCACGTTACGACATGCCAGTGTGCTATAATAGAGACATGTACTTTGTTGCACACAAAATGGCACATTCAAAAGCATGTTTCTTTCTCTCTCTCAAGCAGTTGCCCCCTTTGAGCTACAGCTCAGCTCAAGGCCCCCTCCGGTTTTGAGGGGTACTGTAGGCTCTGGGCAGGCTAAGTCACCTTGAGACAATTTTAGCTGCGTATAGTTATAGTTGATTTTCATAATTGAATTGAAATGAACTGGAAATTGGAACAGTTTACAAATAAAGGAGTGGAATATCACTGGCTATTTATGAAGATTGTTATGAGAAAGTAAATTTTCTTTGGTGTTTTTGCAGGTAAGATCATCTTCTGAAACAACAGGAAAAGGCACAGAGAAGACAAGAAAGAAGGAAAAAGCCATCAAAACATGGCCTTTTGTCAATCCAGATACCCTTAGGGGTGAGTGCAACTCAACATATTGAAATGATCATTTCCATTTAAAGATGGCTTCCCCATCTGTTAAGATACTGATTTCTCTTTCTCCGTAACTGCATGCACCAATGCTAAGCCTCAGGCCCTGATCTAACATAAGCCTCATCTAACTTATGCTAACATTTAGCATGACTATAGTCACCAGTATATGCCAAGAGCCCTAACACATCATGGTCTCACACACCAAGACCATGCAACTGTACTCAGAACTGTACAATCCTGTATGGAGTAGTGTGACATCAGACAAAAATGTGGATTTCATAAAATTTTGCCCACACAGTCTGTACAGCTACAAAAATGTATAATAGTATATTTGAGTCACTAAATACATTCAAAACAAAGCCCATCGACATCTCTGTTTTCTGAGGAAGCTGTGGAAGGCCCACCTCCCCTCCCCCATCCTGACAACCGTCTACAGGGGGACAATGGAGAGCATCCTCAGCAGTGCAATCAAGGCAAGGTTTGGAAACTGCACTACTGCAGAACAAAAGGCCCTGCTGCAGATTGTGAGGATGGCTGAAAAGATCACTGGGATCTCTCTTCCCTCCTTCTCCGACATCTACAACACCCCCTGTCTGCGCAAAGCCATGAGCATTGTTAAGAACACAACACATCCGTCCCATACATTCTTCTCCTTACTGCCATCAGGTACCTTTCCTACGCTGGTACTGTACATGCTATACCCTATATTCTGCCTCCACCTCAACGATAACCTAACATACCTAATTTAAGATCAGTGCTCTTATGCCTGTCTTTTGTTGTCTGTCGTCTGTCTTAAATGCTCTTCTTAAGTAAGAAGGAACTGCACTTTATGTATGTAATGTATGTGCACTAAATGTAGCCTACTGTAAGTGTGCACTAAATGTGGCCTTTCTCAACAGTTTTTTTCATATAACTGAAATGTAGCACCACTTGAATCCTTGGAGAAACGTTGTTTTGCCTCACTCTAAGCAGTGTCTATGGCTGAGATGAAAATAAGACCCACTTGACTTGACATGCAATCACATGTAGACTAGCCATTCTACATCCATCATGTTTTAAATCAGTGATAGCTTAACAGTGTAAGTGTGGGAAATGTCAGGGGTGGATGCCGGTGCATTGCTCATGAGCAGTGCGGAATGACAGCTGCCATATACCAGCACAGCCCCTGGGCTACACCCTGCCCTGGGTGAGTGTGTGCTGACCCCTGAAAGCATTCGCCAAGGCTGGATGACTGGGCTTGACCTGCTCACTCAAGACCACAGACCCTAGAGTAACCCCTTACAGTACAGCTGGAAGAACGACAAAAAACCCTTTGAAGGAAGTGAAGAACATGATGCCCTTTTGATGGCCATACATTATCATTCACTGGAAGAGACTTGCTGCAGCTCAGCATTACAAAACAAGACTAGAGTTACAGATAAGGAAGGGCAGATGGGCTTTAGTTTGGAAATTATATTTTCCATCTTTTCACAACTACTTCAAGCTTTTTTGCAAAGGTCTAATCAAAATGAGTGTATCTGTGTGTGTGTGTGTGAGTGTGTGTGTGTTTGTGTGTGTATTTGTGTGTGCATTGTGTACATGTATGTGCATATTTACAACTAAAAACTCCACAGCTGGTGAGCACAAATTATTGCTAATGATTTGAACATTTTTTGAACATCACGTCCAGGGCTGGCTCAGGGAATAAACATAGCTGTCTCTGGTCCAAACGGCAGGTGCTTCCACTGGTGAGATGTGTGTGTGTGTGTGTGTGTGTGTGTGTGTGTGTGTGTGTGTGTGTGTGTGTGCTGGACTGCACCCATCAACTATTCATGATCTTTACCCATCTCTCATGGATGTATTCACTGCATGGCTTTTCCCCTCGTGCCAACGCTCCACACAGCATCACACCGACCTGTGATGAGAAGACCGAACACTTGGGGGGAAATCATTCAGAGGAGGAGAGAGGAGACCTTGACATTAGAGGGATGTTTACAGAGATGTCTGGCCACTGCTTCTGTGGCTGGAGAAAAGACCCAAGCCTCAGCTGTTGACCCAGCACACATTGATCAAAGCCCAACTCAGTCATGGACATTTCTGTTGGAAAATACTTATTTTAAAATGGAGAGTCTTTATATGTGGACAATGAGGTCAGTTCAGATGTTTCTAATGTTTGGTGTTGCTAAGGTTTAGCCATAGAATGTATGAAACAGAAATATTTGGGATAAGAAACATTGGTAACACTTTATTTTAATGTGTCG
>JAVQKI010082779.1:0-10329 GCA_036025975.1 Nematalosa erebi
TTACATTAGCATTGACTGTGCGATCAATGAGATTGAGATATGAGTGAATCCTGAGACAGAGTGTTCATTAATTGAACAGAGAGATTATATCATAGAGGAGGAAGAAGATTGGATCAATGGAGAGAAAAAAAGGGAGGAAAGGAAGAACAGAGTGGAAGTGAAGAAATCTGATAAACCATGGCAGAGACAAACACACCAGATATGTCCTAAAGGCTCCAGTGAAGGTAGAGGACAAGGGGACATCTGGCTAGGGGGATGCAGATTCGGTTTTGGCATCCAAACGACATTCCATATTCGGTTTGAAGGCTGTCGCAGTCCCTTAAGCGATCATCAGAAGGATATAATCCCCTTTCATGCTGATGCAGCCTCTTGTTTTGCAGCAAGATGTTTAACCTTTTATTCCAAATAACATTTTTTTGTATTAGCTGTACTTTGTTTGGACACTTTGAGTCCTCTGTGATCTAATCCCGTCACTGGCATTCTCTTACCTTTAGTGCAGTTAGGGCAGAAAAAACCCTCGATGCTGATGTTTTATCCTGAAGCTTGGGACAATTTAGACCAATCGTAAGCCTTCGGTGGCAAATTTCACAGGAAGCCTTCTTAAGCCATGCCATATATGTATTTGTTTTTGCAGAGAAAAAATTGAGCAATGCTTTCAGCATGTGGTGGAAAACAGGCCAGCTCTTGGCACTGGTGACTGGTGTTATTTTTTTTCCCAAAGTGCACCAGAAGGTGAAACACGTGGTCAGGCAGTCACTCATTCGGAACGGGTGTTCCATTTGCCGATAGCAGTAGCTTAGCTCATTAAATTTTAACCAGACACCTCTCTTTATTTTGCCTTCTGATGTTAGGTATCTTACTGACTTCAGAAAATATGGAGCAAGAAGCTGAGGGCTACTGCTGTTAAAGAGTATTTTAAGGACATTTTTAGGACATGTTCATAGATGAAATACCGGCATGCTGGTTGTGTTTTAAAATGGATAATGACCCTCAATATGAAGACAAGAGAACAGTGATTGGCGCTGTGGTGGATGGGGGTGGATGAGGTCAAAGACTACTCAGCATGTGATGAAGTGTGGTGATGAGAGTGGCTATTTTATGCTGAACTAATCAATAGTCTTTAAGCCAACAGCACTGAAGAATGAGTCATTCCATCAAATTCAAACATCCAACAAAAGTGATTTCTACTTGTGGCTTCATATTTAATGTTGCTGCTTCTCAAATGGGATTGTTATTGAACATCTCCTTAATCCTTATGCACTGTGGGGTCACATACAGTATATGTTAGCAGTGGTGTACCTTTCCAAAGTCTCGTCAGCCGAGGTGTACAGTATACCAGTATGCTATTAATGATGTGAGTGATTTCAATTTAAAGGACAAATACATTGTGATTCGGACAACAGGGCTTTGGATTGTTTGACATTAGGTTTCTCTTTTATTCCCTCATGTTAATACAGATGGGTCATGAGTAGGGTTGCAAAATTCTGGAATTATAAAAAAGTTTCGATGGGAATTAATGTGAATTTATGGGAATTAACGGGAATAAACTTGTAATTTTTGAAACTGAAGGATGGGGACATAGATATAGACCATAAAAACAGACCATAGTGTAATCCTGGCTAAAACAATCAGGTTTCTGCAGAGAAAGCTATTGACACATGCGTTGTGCATAGACCTCCAAATTGACCTCGTCCAAGCATCCTCAAAACCCTGCCCCCTTGTCCATGACGAATTCCTCTATGGGAGTTAATATGAGGTCGAACATTTTTCAAAAAATCTACTAAAAAAAACATTCAAACCCTGTAGCTGACACAGAAGTCTGAGAGGCAGACATTTTTGCCTTCATATCTTTTCGTGCTTGGTGTTTCTTGGGGGTAACTCAGGCCAAGAGCTCTGCACAGCCTTAGCATGTCACACCCCCTCAATCAAGGTTGCATGGCAACAGTAAAGTTTTATTGTTGGTCTCTGCACTCAGCAATCAATATACACCTTTAATCCCCACTTTTGATGGGCTGTTAAAGGAAAAATTTGTCAATCGATCAGCCAGTATCCCTGTTCTTTGAAGTTGCAGAGTGGCGTTGATAGGTATAAGAATGACAGCATAACATGGAACACAGAAAATGAAATGAATGAAATGAGAATGAAACAATGTTTCCTTGCCCTCATCACTTAGCTACTGTATGGCTGCCATTTTGCTATTTGGTCCATGTTATACTAAATATTCTCATTCTTATTCCTACCTACAGCACTCAGCAGCCATTGACAACAGGGCTATGGTTTGATTGACTCTGGCCTATTGTTTGAAGTCATTTATTGTCATTACATCTGTGGATTTTTTTGCTGTTTGATAAAAGCAGAGCAGAGCTCTTAGGCCACCATGGGTTAGTTCCTGGTAAGCAAAAGTCATAGTTCACCTCTATGCAACAGTGGTTGCTGACTCCCTGAAGAAGGCTTGACTGCCGAAACGCGTCAGAGTTTTTTAAAGGGTTAAAAGTGACCAAGCCACTACAATAAAGGCTTTTTAACTCTTGCTATATGAGAGTGCCTTGGAGTTTCTATTACTTTCTCATTGGATTTTTCCCATCCAAAGAGCACCTCAAACAAACTATTTCTGAGTCCAAGCAGCGCTCCTAGTCAAACATTTTGTGAACAGTGGTTTGTAGTTCAGTGAAATTGTTCAATGAAAGAATACATGTTTGCAGGTTGTTTTCTTTAAATTATCCAAAATTTCCAGTGAATTCCCATTAACTTCCATAAATTCCTGCTAATTCCAAAGGATATTCCCATAATTCCAAAGAAACTGTCCAATTTGGAATATTTGCAAAATTCCTGGATTAAAGTTTCCTTGGAAAAGTTCCGGAAATTTACCAGGAGTTAACCGCCCCTCCCTTGCAACCCTGGTCATAAGATTTTCAGTGTGTTAAATCCCTGTTGAGTAAATATAGTCATACAGGTACAGTACACTTCCTCTGATGTTGCACCAGATGCACTGCGAAGGTATTGCGGTCCTTGGCATATAAACCCAATTTCATGTTGTAAGTCTCGAGACCAGGAAGAAGTGCTTTGTTCCTTACCTGTGATACCAGAGTTCTCTTTGCCTTGCCTGCAAGTCATTTTGGTTGGCAAAAGTCATTTATGTCAGCAGCATACAGATTAAAAGGTGCGTCTCACTCTCCTCAGTATCACAGTGGAGTGTCGAGCAGCGATAGCGGGTTCTGCGCAAGTTTCTGCACCACGGTTGAATTTTTCCCTTTGATCAAATGCAGATGAAAGGCTTTGTGTGTGTGACACGGAAGCCCATATTTGAATCCAGCAGTCCCAGCTGATGAACAGGGAAGGGGGAGTGGGGTGGAAGGAGGGACCCTGGGGAGGCACGCCTGCATCAGGCAGGAGAAAGCAAATTGAGTCGTCCACAGCAAGTCATCATTCAGAGCTGAACAAAGCAATCAGGGCCAGAAGGTCATTGGTCACCAAGACTGGTTTGCACAAGCTGTGGCAGTGCGTTGTTTATCCAATGAAAGGAGGAGGATGTGGATTGGGCAGTTTATGGATTAGGAGTTCTGCATTCGGTCTCAAGACATTACTGGATGGCAGTAGCCTCATTACATGGTGATGATCATTTCATTTACATCCATATATTTACAAGAGTTTATCTGTGGCTGGCAACTCACAAGTGAGTCACAGTAGACAGTACTAATTATTTATGGGGACCTTTGGAAAATGAATGTGGTGAGTGAAATTAATTGGATGTTTCAGTCCTCATCTGAGCGAGATGAAACTGGAGGTCATAAAATTTTGACAATTTCTAATCATTTGAAAAGAGTCAATGATCTCTTGACAGCACATTTCGCTGATATTATTTGGAGCGGTTTAGCAGGAAATAGTGTTTTTCACAGCTTTGTAGCAATGCTTAGACACCAGTGAATATCATATAATAAGATGATTGTGTGCTGTCACTTGTTGGTTGATTAATACTTCTCTTATGGTTCACTCACAAAAAATCTGATAAAATTAAATCAAATCAAATAGATGTTTGACCTCTGAAGCATATGTAAGATGACTTGTTAGTAGCAGCTTATAGTGAAAAGCTGAAGACTGACAAGATCTGTCACAATTGTTGTTGGCTGACTAAATCCTTCATTCCCATGTGGAGTCCCACCGCACCATACAGTACGCCCCAGCCATGCACTGTTTCCAGGAACCCGGGATCCTTAACATTACATCCTGTGTCATTTAAATCTGGATGAGTTTCAGAGCAGAATTCTTTGCTTCTTAAAGAATGACAAGGAGAATGGGGCACAAGGAGAGGCGCAGAACCAGCAAGAGTACTAAGAACAGATACAAGTCAGAAACAGCAAGAGTACTAAGAACAGATACGAGTCAGAACCAGCAAGAGTACTAAGAACAGATACAAGTCAGAACCAGCAAGAGTACTAAGAACAGATACAAGTCAGAACCAGCAAGAGTGCTAAGAACAGATACAAGTCAGAAACAGTTTGAGTCCATTGAAAATGTCCAGGATAAGTATGGCCTTGTCTCTCTCTAAGATGTATGCATCAGTAAAAGGCAAGGAAGGAAATACATAAAGAATACCTTCAAACAGATCATCGTAGGCACACAAAGAAAGGCAAGACCTGAACGACCAAAAGCAAAGTTTAATTGTTCTGTCGGCTTTAATGTCACTGAAGTAATATTTGACTACTTCACGGACATCTAGTAGTTTGTGCACATAATCATTCTAACGATGCATTTGCACTGCCTGAATGGTTGGGGAGCATCCCTGCGCACATGACTGTCATTATGCATGTGCTATCATCCTCTTCGGAAAGGTAATGAGTCTCTCCGTGGGGGTTGTCACATAATACTGTTAATTTTCTGTCTCGTTTGCCAGCAGGAGACATTCAAACATGAGGTGAGAGTGCTTGGCTTATAAACACTTGGAAGGGCTAAGGGACATGCACAGGTGAATTAGTCTGGTATATTATAGATGGATTTGGGTGTATATGTAGTTGATCGAGAAGAGACACAGCTATTTGTGCTTACTGACGGAAGCAGCAGTCTCTGTTCCTGCAGCAGTAGATGGCAAGGTTTACCGGCATGGCACATTTTTCGCACTGTTTCCATGGGGAAGGGGACTGCTCGGTGATTTGGCTGCCCTTTAACATAGAGCCCAGGAGATGGTGGCACCGCAGCCATACTGTAGAAATTCTCGTGAAGAGAATTCTTCTGTTTTCTGAGGGGCAATTAGCAGACCGACAGCTCCCAGGCTAGATTAAGTCAAACTCTTAGAATCAGAAAAGGCCTCTCTCTCTCTATCCCTCTTTTTTTTCTCTCTCGCTCTCTCTCTCTATCTCTCGCTCTTATCTCATTTTTCCCCCTCCACCTCTCCTTTTCATGCCTATTTCCCACTATGGCTCTCTCTTTCTTTTCTCACAGCTGACGTACTTGCCCCCTGCATGTGTCTTATATAAATGTGCTAGGTGATTAATCCTCCCCCCCCACCACCACCACCACCACCACCACCACCACCACCACCACCTTAGGTCCCCTTCTATGGACAGAACATGAAGGGCAGCATGTTTCATGTGAGTTCTCTCTCTAGTTGTGTGTTCGCTGCGTGTAGCCGTAGGCTCGTCCATCAGGCCGTGGCAGGGCGGCTCACTCACTGCGGAGGCAAAGAAATGAACACGCGCCATCCGAGGTGGTGTCTTGAGGGTCTCGCGTCCATTACATCCAGTGAATGAGTTTCTCCTCAATCTCAACCACGTATGCCTCTGAACTATGACTAAGAAAAAAAAACACCACTTCCTCCTCCGCACCATGAACTGACTGATGATCCTCCCCCTTTTTTCCGCTGACATGTTTGAACATTGACCAATTATGTTCTTATTTAGCAACTTATGAAAGACATTATATCATTTACCATGTCAGCTTTAAATAGTTGTCTGTGGAAAAATGGTGTCAATCACTTTTGTCTACAATAGACTGCATTTCCTATGTACTGTAGCCATCAATTAGCTACAAAATAGCAGGTGAGAAGGAAGTTGTAGTGGTCCCACCTTTTCCTTTTCCTGTTCCTCTAAAGTTTAGATGTGTAAGTTATGCCTTAATTTTCTCCAAACTCTCAAGTGCACGTGTGCTATGACTCCTGTGTCCTTTTGAGTGAAATGTCCTGCTATGCCTTCTGTTACTGCTGCTATCCAGAAAACAGCTCCAGCTCCAATGTGTTTGTGCCTGGTAAAGCTCAACAGAGGTGCTAGTGCCTGTCATGATATTGTGTTTGAAACCTTTTTTGATACATGATGCAAGATGCAGCCAGCCATTTTTATGTCATAGTGATTTATCTGGACAGAAACAAATACCGAAAAAAAAAAAAAAATCCAGCTGTCTTTGGTTTGCATTAAGAAAATGCCTTTTAGAACCTTTAATTAATTGTCCATGTTTGGGGATTGCTCTGGCATAACTCTTTTTTTTAGTTTTATAGTTCTTTACATAACAGTGGTTTAAGTCTAAAGCACTGTTTATGCAAATCATGCAGTTCTGCGCTCCTTCAAGTCATCTGACTGTAGGCAGACAACATTAAGAGAGTGCATTTGCATCAGGGGGAAAATGTTAAGGCTGCCGCCTTTTGATATTTGTTTGCTTCATTTTTTTTTTCTTTTTCTTTTTTTTTTTCGTGAGGGGAAAGTACTGAAGCACATTAATGAAACAGCTCTTGCCTGAGGAGAAGTGTTCATGAGGAACACAAGTGTCTGATATCTACCGCATGCTATTCTGGAATATAGCCAGGCCATTGCTATAACAGGAGCGTTTTACAAGCCACATTTATCATGTAGTGCAGGCAAACACACACACACACACACACACACACACACACTTTTTTTTTTGTGTATGGATGAGTGATCATAAAATAGCAGGTCCACTGGATGCTGTGGCTTTGCAAATAAAACCCCTATAACCATAAATGTACAGTCAGTCAGTCAGTCTGTAGGCTGCAGGCTGGATTTGATGCTGTAGGGTTGTGGCTAATTATGAGCTGCCCTTTATATGGGGTTTGTGTATGTGCACGTGTGTGTGTGCGCACACGTGTGTTTGTGTGTGCACGTGTATGTATGCTTGTGTGTGTAAACGTGTTTGTTAGTGTTTATCATTATGAAGACCTGTGTCATTTTAATACTGCATCCTCAGAGTTGGCTTTTCATGTTGTTCTTGCCTGGTTATTTCTATTCAGAGGTGTTGTATGCTGTGAACCACAGAGTTTCCGCAGAGTTCATCTGTAGCCTGGTTTCCAGTGGTGCTGCTGTCGCCACCCCCCCCCCCCCCTCCTCCTCTCTACCTCTTTCTTTCTCTTCTCGTTTTTTCCTTTTCCAGTTGCAGCGACTAATGTTGCAGTGTGCTGCTGTGCTTGGCTGCTGCACCACCCCCACTCCCAGCCCTTCCCCTCACTTTACATATCAGATCTTCCAGCAGCTTGGAGAGACCAGTTTTGAAGAGAGACAATGAAAAGACTCTCGTTTTCTCTCTCCCTCTCTCTTTCCCTTTCTCTCTCTCTGCCTCCTGTTTTCTTTTTGTTCAATTGCTTTGTGCCTCTCTATCTTCCTTGCTCCCTCTCTCTCTCTCTCTCTCGTTCTCTCCCTCTTCCTCTCTGTCTCTCCATCTCTCCCACGCTTGATGCAGGCTGAGTTGAATCATAGGAGCGAGTGGGTGGGAATGTGAAGACACACATTCTGACGTATCGCATGTGGACAGGAGGACGGGGGGGATGCTGCCTCCGGCACATTTCACTGACAGTTTTTTCTTTCTCTCCCTCCTTTTTTTCCTCTGCTTTTTTTTCCCCTGCTGCCTTTTTCCTCCTTTCAGTTTAATGTGGCTCTCTGATGTATAATGTATTTCTGTGCTGCCTGTGTGACGTCATCCCTTCAGCCTCTCCCTAATGGTCGTGTGTATTTGGGTTTTAAAACCTGATATGTGACACTCACCATCAGGTTGATACAGAATCTTGAAAAAGCCTGCCATGAGGCCATACTGTGTGAGTCTGTGAAAGGTAGCATGTGCCTCGCTCTGGCCGCCAGAATCAGCTTTGCAAAGATGTACGTAGCTCTACACTGCGCTAAAGGGAGTTCCATGGTGTAGCATGGTTGCATGGTGCTCTATGTGTGGGAGTCAATCACCACTTTCTATATAACACAGACAAGAACCTGTTCTCCTGCTTGGCTGTTTTGCATAGTGTTATATGAATTGCATTCATGTTTATGTAATCCCTTGGAAAGTGGGTCACTGTAAATAGTCCGGGAATGCCACTGCAGACGGAAGTGGACTATCCTTTGGATTTCTGAGTAACACACACATATGGATATTTTTGTCAGTGTTTTGGTTTGGTAGCAGTTTTTTTTTTTCTAGTTATTCTCTTATCCCTTCATTCCCTCATGCTAGACTTTTATCTGAGTTTCATCAGAGCAGTCTTGAATTACTTCATGTAATTACCAATTAAATCTCCTGTCACTGAGCATCATGCCCTCCCAGTGTGTGTGTGTGTGTGTGTGTCTGCTTGTGTTTGTGTTTGTGTGTGTGTGTTTGTGAGGGAGTGGGGGTGGTAAGGGCACAGTAGCAGTGCAGCTGTCCTCTTCCTGACACACGTAGCATGTAGCATGGCATCACACCACACCACCATCCCCTGAAAAAAAAAAAAAAAGACGGATGAACAAAAGGAGTGACGAGCGAAGCTGTCGAAAAAACGAAGGAGGAGGCTCTGCAGCAGCATGGCGTCCCCTCACTCCTTGCTTTCCCTGCAGTGTGGGGCTGTCAGAGGATGGCGGACATGACACACACACACACACAAACCACACTCCAACACACACGCACACACACACACACACACACACACACTCACACCGAGAGGTTACTGTGACTGTCTGTAGTTTGATCGTCACACAGTGCACACAAATAGCCTCACTTCCTCCCCCACGCTGCCCTTTTCTGTTCCTCCGCCCCCTGCGCCTGCACAACCGCCAGCCCACTGAGACTCCTCACTCTTCATGCAGGAGCTACAGTACGTGGGCTTTTCCTGAGAAAATGTGTTGTCAGACTCTGGCAGTTGTTCAGACGCCACTGCATTGATGTGTGGCTCTATTTTTTCATTCTTTCCTTCCCGAGCCGTGTGACGACCCAGCCTGGAATAGCCAGACCCAAAATCATTTTTTTTTTTTTTTTTTATGTAGGGTATACACAGTTTTGCTCGACTGGGGATTTCTCCAGGCAATGTGTGCTACCACAGCACCAGTCTTTAGGAAGTCATGTTCGATTAAACTAGGTAAAAATCTAGCGGGTGGTGAGTGGATCCTAAGTGCATGTTAGATATGTCAGACTCATCAGAAACGTTAGGTAGTGAGGAGGCTTCTTGAGTTAAAGAGTACCTTTAGAGGCAGGCTGACCTTCCTCAATTAAATGAAAGACACAGAAGGTGTTTTCTACCAGGGTATCAGACTCTCCAAACTCTACATTCCCTCTTGGTCACTCTGAGAACTTGTGTGTGACACCTCTTTTATTTTGTTTTATTTTACGTTGTGTTATTAATTTACTAGTGTGTATGTGTTTGGACTGAATGGGGCTGTTGTGACACAGAGTTTTTCCTGTGGGATGAATAAAGCCTTATCTTATGTTATTTTATCTTATCTTAACTCTCAGAAGTACTGGGTCCTTAAGGGGCTGTGGAGAGGAACAGCATGCTCTGGCAGCGATTGGTAATTCATTCCACCAACAGGAAACTACAAACCAGAATAGTCTGGTTTGCCAAGCGCAGTATGGGTGGCAGTGTTCCGTTGAGGATTCGCCTACTGTTTCTATCATGGTGACTGTTTCTGAAATGTCATATTGCTGTATTCCTGACTTACTGTCTGCAACTTGTTACTTTTCTTTTAGCATCATTAGCACAACAGTGTGCAGTGTGCCATTTTGGAAACAGCTCACTTAGCTGCTAGCTGCTGTCATTGCTAACTTTACATCTGAAAACAAAACTGATTCACTTTGTTGCGCTTAGCCACACCCTCTTGTCCCTCATTGGTACTAAATCCTTACAGTGGACTAATATTTGATCTTGCAAAGCACAATTCCAGGCTGTAATCCCAGTGAAAACTGAGCTAGGAGCAGCAGTCAGGCAGCGTTAGGACTGACCAGACCCTCTGTCTGAGTTTCATGAGGCATCTCTCGGATTAGGCAAGGCAAGGCAATTTTATTTGTATAGCGCATTTCATACACAGAGGCAGTTCAATGTGCTTTACACAGATATAGGTGAAGAAATAAAATTACATATATAGAGAGATAAAATAAAGT
>JAVQKI010082893.1:0-10369 GCA_036025975.1 Nematalosa erebi
TAGTTTTTATGATTATTATTATTATTAACTTCAGAGGTATGGAGCAATATACGATCTGTGGTTTTAGACTGCAGTCACATAAACATATATCTGATCCATATCTGATGTATTGCCACATATGAAAGAGGCCTGAATTTGTAGCCTAGTAGCTCTTCACTTTTAACTGGTTAGAAAAGGGTGCAGACCCTTGTTTTTGTGTAGTGTATTTACCCACCATTGTTCCCTCACCCAGATATTGCCACCAACTTGGTGTCATGTTTTGCATTTGTATCATGATCCCTTGATTGGCATTTAAACCTTGGCGCTGGTAGGCCTAAGGTTTCAGGAAGGTTAAACCCATAGTATAGGTACTGCAGATTTCCGGCTGTAGACTAGTCAGGTCACAAATCACCTTTTTTATTGTTTGTTTGCTTGTTTTTTCAGAATGAGCCGAGTAAAATTATTAATTATATTTGCTATGTGAACTGCATATAAGTTAATCCATTAAAAACATTTAAGGGCTGAAAGAAGGCTTCGGCTTAGACTTCAAGTCCTGGCTAATGCAAGCCAAAGTCGATACATCCTCGGCCGGAGCAGTTGCAGACAGATGTCTTCTCCAAATCCATTTCTAGATGTACTGCTTTCAAACGTCTGTGTAATTTCCATATCAATAGCAAGCTCTTACTGGGAAGGGAACAGCTTCAACGGTAAATGCTACCACTATTTGTCTCCTGTCTCCTGATCACAAACCACATGAAAACTCAAAACAAATCATCTGGAACACACCCCTCCCACACATCACTGTTGAGGCTGTGATTAATCTCAATGCCATATGCGGGGAAAAGTCACGGCTTCACCCATCTATTAAAATGCCAGCTGTTCATGGTTGGGGATAATTATGTAGATTGGAACATAAATGTCATCCCCTGATAGACTGGGAGATAATAGGCCCCAGGTTGGCTTTAGGAATTAGTATAGAGCCATTTGCAAGTGTACTAGGTGTGGATTGCAGTTGACTGCATCTTATTTAGCACTGACCAACTGATACACACACACACACACACTCTTGCTGCCTCCTTCTTGAGAGTCTGGCCTAGAAACCCCATGAAGCATTATTAGATCCTTAGTCTCCTCGGACCTGAGAAGAACTTCTTCAGTCAAGTGTGACGACGAATATGAAGGCCAGATGTGGACCTCTCAAACTCTCCTTTACCCTGTTCACCCTCCTCCCCCCAACCTCCTTACGTACTTTCAGTCTCACTCCTCAGCCATCACTGTCTCTTCCTGTCACTCAGACTGACTGTTCTTCTCACCTTAGTATCCCAAATATATTCAGGTTTTGATAACATTTGGGATATAGGGTTTACATGAACAAAGAGCAACCCGGTTATTAGGATCTCTGCTTACAGTACATGCTAAATTCTTCTAGTGACTTGCTGTCATGTTCTGTGGTGGCCAATTCACTTATCCCTCTGATATTATCAATGCATCTTATCAATGGTGGCATGTTTTTTTCAGACCGTTAGCAGTGAGTCTTTCTGAAAACAAACTGGATTAGGGGTTTCTCAAACTTTATTGGACCGGAGATCTCTCATGGAGCAGAAATATTCCAAGGACGACTCATAATCGGAACACGAATTTAACAATAAAGGCTTATATCCTTTTACTCTGTTAAATACTTGATGCTACTTTGTAGCAAACTTTTCACGGGCCCCCTGGAAAGGGGTTGCGGACCCCTGGGGGTCCCTGGACTCCAGTTTGAGAATCAATTAAACAGATAGCACGGTTCTACATGGTTCCCCTGCCGCTATGCTCACTTTAGCAGTCTAGACTGTATTATTGGTCTAGTATCCCTTTTCCACCACCATGAACCGGCTGCTCTACGACTGCCCGTTTTACAGTCATGCTTTGCTAAAAAGACATATTACTTAGCTGTCCCTCCTCAGGTCATCAATATAATCCAACCAAAAAGTGACTAGCTACTGAGGGCAAGCAGTATTTTCAAACTGTAATCTCACTGATACCGTCAGTCAGGCAGAGCAAGGCTAGTCCATGTAGCCACCCTGATGATTGGACTGATCAGGAGCCTTGACTAAATAACTTGGCAGTCATCATGCACATATGAAGAAGGGATAAATTCTATCCCACTTCCTCCACTTCTGCCCTCCCTCTCCCATGGAGGAAAGCGAAGCCTTGAACAGAGTCTTGTTTGCCTGATTTAGGAGCGTTGAGAGGTTGGACTGTGGACCCGCAGTGGAGAGTGATCCATCATCCTTGTGTGCAGTGCAGCAAGTGAAGCCAGTACCTGAGATTGAAAGAATTGAGCATCCTGACAGGTCTTTTGTGCTCAGGCGTGGGCGAAGCAGCCTTCTGATGGATGTCAGAGGGAAAACCCAAATGACCTTGGGGAGCGAGGGCAGCGAAAACAAGGGATGACAACAGTGCAGGGGAAGAGCAGAGAGAAAGAACGGTGATCAAGACGAGTGGGGAGCTAATGCCTGAAGCAGAAGGGGTTAGATTCAGTATAAAGGAATGGTAGGACAACTGCCAATTTCAAGACGGAACCGGAAATCTGGATGAATTGGAAAGTAGGGGGAGAGAAAGTGTTTGTCGAAAACTAGGGTGTTGTCTAGCCTATGGGCCCAGCATCTGTCATGGTCTGTTCAGCTTGGAAGAAATGAGCAGTGCTCTGGGCAGTATGCAGTCCCACCACTGCACTCTCCTCTCTCATCACAGAGACACAGAACCAAGGCAGATGATTCACTCACAGACACTGATGGAGTGCTCTAATAATTACTGAATCGCAATCCTAGAAATGGCCAAAGGTAGAGAAGTTGTAATTGGAAATAGTGGTGGAAGTGATTCTTGAAGGTTAACTTGGGAGACAATGAAAAAGCTAATTGAAAAACCGTATCTTGTCAAATATGAATTTACATTTATTAATTTAGCAGTTGGGCTCCCTCAGACTGGACTCCATGGCTTTTTATCTTGTAATTCATTGTGTCTCCTTGGGAGTAAAACATTTGCTAACCTACTTTAAATGTGCTAACTTAACATTCCACCCAGTGAACCTTAGTCATGATTTATGAAAGATGAGCACGAGTCAAACTCTGCCTGTGGAACATGTTTGCTGAGTAACTGTTACATATAGGACTGTGTGCTGCTAACGATGGCCAGGTTTCCTGGTAGTGCTCTTATTGATTTCCTTGTGGGCATGTGTGTGTCAGTTCAGACTGTACATGTCCTCTTCAGTTGTGATTACCATAAGTGCCTTATTTGACTTTCTTAGTCATCTGCCCATAGGCCCAATGCATACCCTATATTTCCCATTATTTCTGTGCTTTACTGAATCCCGAAGCAAGAGGGAGATGCTCAGCTTAATCTTTTCCATCTCTCTGGTTTGCTTTCTATTGCTGACTGCCTACTTTTAAAGAGAACATTCTGGCCTCTCAACTGCTCTCTCTTTCTCTCTCGCTCTCGCTCTCTCTTGCACTCTCTCTCTCTCTCTCTCTCTCTCTCCTTGTAAAGATTAGATGGACAGTGTTGCCACAAGCTTTTGAGTTATTTGAAGGCTTCAAATGTTTCAACTACTGTGTATGGCTGTTCTCATTGCCTTGGTATCCCCTTGCGCCCAAGTGATGTGTCGAAAGAGAATGATGATGAAATGATGTAGATGATGAAAGGTTTATGAAGGGCAGTTTTGAACAGACTGGTTTAAAGAATGAACATTCTCTGTGTCTCACCCAGTCACTGGCTCTCTTGTTGTAATTCCTAGTTGATCAGACATGTAGGCCTATGAGCTTCCTCAGTAAATGGCTCTAAATCTATTCTGCTTCAAATGGAAGCAAATGCAGGTTCTACAAGGTGGATCCACTCAGTTTCACTCAGCCTGTGTGGTGTTTACACAGTGCATAGACTTCAATTGGGTCGATAGTTATGTGGAAGGACCATCGTGGCCCTCATAAATGTAAATGTATCGTAAATGTTGTCTCGTTTGTTTAAGTTTGTAGTCTTTCAGCCCTGCTGTCATGCCTTACATTGTAACAATCACCCCCTTAAACTTCTTTTTAAACAGCTGTGTTACTTCAAACGCACAAGGGGTTATTTTGAATGAAAGCGATAACAAATTAGGGCTGATGGTTACAACATGTTTCTCTGTTTCTGTGCAGGAGTTGTTGGGTGTGCTTTGCCACAGACGAGGATGACCGGACGGCAGAGTGGGTGCGCCCATGTCGCTGTCGCGGCTCGACGAAGTGGGTGCACCAAGCGTGCCTGCAACGCTGGGTGGACGAGAAACAGCGTGGCAACTCCACAGCCAGAGTCGCCTGCCCTCAGTGCAATGCTGAATACCTCATCGTCTTTCCAAAACTCGGTACAGCCAAAACACATCCCTCCATATTAGAGTTAGTTTGAATCTCACATCACTGTGAATTATCTTTTTTTTTTGTGAGTATTATTTAAGAACAAGGATGTTTGTCTACACTGTAGATCTAATAATTTGTCCAATTTCTTTATTTATTTTGCTTCTGATGTCTATGACTCCCCACAACATCAGCCAATTTAATGAAATGTAAATTGTTAATCATAGGTGTTTACTGTAGTTAATGGTTGATCAGTCACAGTGGAGCTAAATGTCAGGGTGACCCCAAAGCCTTTTCTCTCCCTGCTGAGAGTCAGTGTTGTTCATGCTGCCTCACACTCTACAAGACTTCCATGACGTCAGCATGACAAAGGCACTGCCAATCATCTAGGTCTCTGTGTCTGCGTCAGGTCTCTGTGTCTGCGTCTGCGTCAGGGCGATGAACCCTTTTTTTTTTTTTTCCCCTCTCATTTTGTCCGGACATGTTATTAGCACCTGGATCTTATAGGCTTGACAGCCTCCTTCTCTGCGCTCTGTCTACTGATGCGAGGCTGTCTGTGTCCTAATGAAACTGTCTGCACACACCCCCACGTCTCACCACCTCCCTGTGTGAACAGCTGTTTATGAATGTCATCCTGCTCTATATAATTGGTTACTGTCCTTTCAAAGACCCATTGGGCTATCAAGTCTCTTTTGTCAGATTTGCACACGGCAGGATGTGTTTGCCAGTCCTGACTCAACTTACATTATGGAAAAAAACACGCTTTGCATTGGTGAGGGGTCCCCTAGGGACCAGGGGTAGTTTCCCAAAAGCATAGTTGCTAACTAAGCAAACTAACTTAGCAACTTTGTTGGTTGCAGTGCATTTTACCATTGCCAACCAACTTAGTTGCTAACTGCTTAGCAACTATGCTTTTGGGAAACGTACGCCAGTACAGTACAGACGAACAGTGTGTTGGCAAAGAGCTCGAGGACGGCCAGGAAGCCTCCCCTTGGTGCACACGCATGTGGTGGCTGGAGTATTTTTAGCCCAGAGTTTGTCAGTCACTCTAAGCTATTAATAGGCAGGCATGGTTCAGTCAGTGAGCTGTAGTGGAGAGTGTGACCTGACCTAGGGCAGTGACCTCCCCCAGAGAGCCGAGTCATGGCGGTCACCTCTTTTCCCTCTTTCTAGCTGATCTGTCTCTTTCTCTTTCTCTTTGTGTGTGTCTCTCTCTCTCTTTCTCACTCTGTCTCTGTCTTGAACTCGGGTTCAGTGTCCGGAGCTGTGGTTGCATCTGTGGCAGTGTTGTGTGCTGTGCTGACATGTGCTCTGTATTTAGCTGGATGTCGCTAGCTCTTTCGCAACTGCATTCAGGACAGAGGGTGCTACTGGTGGCCCACCAGGTCGGCACAACCACAGATACCAGAGGCTCAAATGTTATTAGGAGATGGTTATTGTGGCGGTACCGTATTGCTGACATCAAATTGTGTTGAAAAATCAACTGTAACAGTACGCTGTTTCACTTCCTGTAAAAGTAAGATTTCTTCATCACTTTCCTTCCTCTAAGCCAACAAACAAACAAACAAACAAACAAACAAACAAACAGGAAAGACCTTATTTCCTGGTCTGCTTTGTGCACACACCAAAGATACAGAACATGACTATTGTGTCGTTTCCATGACAACTTCCATCAGCAAGGGCTGTTTCGGACATATCCTCGCTCAAAAAGAGGACGCCTGCTGCTTACCCTTGAATTGGACATCAGTGCTTGTGTCACTGTCGGCCGGTGTGCGTCACCTGGGTTCACGACATCTCCTGGCCTGGAGCCCCTGCTTCCTTTATTGTTGATGGTCTTTTACCCTGTATGACCTCCCTGATCTCAGTGTGAGTGTGGTGATGCACATTCACCTCAGATTTCTCTCTCCAGTGCCCCTATTTGTGTCATAAAGATGGACCTTTTTTTTTTTTGTTGAACGTCATGCCTAATCTCTGGGCATCATTAGTTGTGCAGAAAATATTAGAGCAATTTTCCTCTCCCTTTCCTTTATTTAATTTTTTTTTTTTCTTTCATCTATCCTCTTTACGTCACACAGAGACACACACACTTTCTCTAATCTCTCCTTTGTGTAACCATCTCTATCAAGTGTACCTTGACTTGGGGTGAAAAACATTATGCTGGATGAATACGGCAAAAGGCTCAGCACAGGCGCCCTCCCCACCCCCACCCTCAGAGTTTTTTCCAGAATTAGATTGCCCGTGTTCCTTTGTCCTATGTGTGTCTAATGCACCAGTATGCCACCAAACACACACACACATACACATACACCCAGCTCCAAACTAGAGAGGGGAAAGTGAGAGAAGAGAAAGATAGAAGTGCACTTTGTCCTTAAACTAAGTGCAAGAAACCACCCTCTAGTGTGTTTTTTTTTTTTTTTTTTTAACTCCTCCTAGTGTTGTTTTGAAGTCAACGAGCAAGAGATCACGTAGCACAAACCCAGTTTGCAGCTTTTCATGTTTCAAAGTTATTACGTTTCCGAGCGCTGTGGATGTTTCAGATGGATACGCCACGGGAGAGGGGAGAGGAAGATGCAGCGTAGCCGTAGGAAGGTGGTTAAAGAGAATCAGGAAAGAGAGGATATAGTGAAGGCAGTAGCAGGATGGAACAAATCTGGTCTGAAAGAAATGCCTGTCAGATGGGCTGACTGCTTGGTTTACTGCTGTTGCTGTTGAATTACCTCAAATGACACCAATAACACCCCCCACCCCCCTCTCTCCTCTCCTAAATATCACACAGCCCAGAGGGAGCAGGAGATGCAGTGGCACATCCACCGACGGAGCGCCAGAATCAGCAGTGCAGTCTCTCTAATCGTGCGTGAATGCTTGCTAGAAAGGTCATGATGTCTGTCAACGCAAGAAAGGGAAAAAAAATGGTGTAGCTGTTAGGCGTCGAGGAAATAAATATGTGCTTTTCCATTGTGTGTGTGTGTGCGTGTTACATGTGACGTCTTTAGCAAACACACACACACACACACAGATTGCTGCGCTGCCCATTAAACAGTGCAGTGTTATCACGCGTTTAGTGACGTAGATAGAACACTGGCTCACAGAGCCATTGTGTTGGTGCTTGAGCAGTGAAGAGGTCTTTTGGCCCATAACCACACTTGTTCTGTCAAAGTGGAACTCTTGAATGCTGCCGTTGAAGGTTTTCTCGTGCCTGGTTGAGTCATCCTACCACCCAGTGGGTTAAGAACCACAGTATTGGTGTGCGCTACACCTCAGTCCGTGTGCCAGGAAGCCATGTTGAAAGATTGAATGTATGCTTTGTGAGTTTTCTTAGAGGTGCAACTTTGTGCATTTTTGTGCTTCTGCTTGAGTTCTGATGTGGCAGATTCGATCAGGGCGTTTGGGTGTGGCTTTGCACATTGGTGCAGCACCTGTGCTACTGGTTGCGTCTTTGCCAGGGAATCCATCGGCCCTCTCAGGCCATTGTCTTCATCAGGACGGCTGTCTGGCTCTGCTTCTCCACCATTAGACAGACTCTCGGCTCACAGCATCAGGTGAAGTCCGCTCTGTGCCAGTCTCCCAGTAGTCTTCCCCTGGCAACAAAGGTGGTAGAGAGCAACGACTGTGCCAACCCTTCTTCGTTCTCCAAAAAAGGCCAGCATATTGGATCTGGAGCTTGTCTAAGTGCCTCCCACTCCCTCCCCCACCACACGTTTCCATCTCTGTCCAGTAACCCCCCACCCCCTTCCCCCCTCCCCCAAACCACCTCTTTCATTTTTAATTATCTTAATTATGGGAAGTGTTGCCAGGAGCTGAAAGAAACAGTTTCAGCTCTTTCTTGTGCCAATAGCCATTAAGCATGACCCAGTTTCCCCCAGGGGCCAGCCATGGCGTAATGCTTAGGCAGAAAGAAAGCGGAAGAGATTGCGACAACGCCAACCCAACCTTGCCAGGCCAGATTAATGGCCTCTGGTGGAATCGATGGGTTCTGGCCACACACACAGATGCCAACCTGCGTACGTGCTCTCTCTCCGGCGTAATGGGACAGGAGTGTAATGTTCGCTTTTCGTGTCGACTGTACGGGAGTGAACGATTTCTTTTTTTATTTTCTTGTCCTCAGTCTCGTCTGGATTGAGCTCAGCACCCTTTATAGCTTCCTCACTAAATAGAAACAAGGTGAGCACATTTAGACGTGGGGCTCAGATTATGTGGCCGCACGGGTTGAACTTTTTTTTTTTTTTTTTAATAACTCGGCGCCTCGTGCCAGCGAACGAGATCTAGAATAAACAAAAATATTTATTTTGACTTCCCAAAACCCCCCAACTCTGCACCCTTAGAATGACTCCTTGCATAAATAGACATCGTGGGAAACCAATCGGGTTAACCAGCAGCAGCCTGGGGTGTCTGACTATGAGAATAGAATGAAGGAGTTCACAGGTGGTTTTGAAAGACCTCGCCTGTGTGTGTTGATAGAGAGATGGCAGAAAAATGCCTGTGTGTGTGTGTGTGTGTCAGTAAAAGGTAGGTGGTATTTATGTATTCAGACAATAAAGGATCAGTAGATTGGGGCAGTAGATTGAGCCCTCATCGCATGCTTGTCACGGCCGTTGCGGTTCTGCACTGCCATGGCAACGGTTGCGAGCACCGTGGCTGCCGCGCCACACAATCTGCTTTCCTTTTCATCTCGAGGTTGCCAAATGCGAGCCCTCATCAGGGCTGCCTCCTCAGGCGTTTGATGAGTGTCTGGCTCCAACACGGGAGCAACCGCATCATCAGTTTGAGTGTGTGTGTGTGAGTGTGTGTGTGTGTGTGTGTCAATCTGCACATGGTTTTATTTTGGGCACGCACCTGGGTTGAGAATCCTGTTATTAGCGTGATGGTGTGTTATTAATTTGATGGACAACAGCGCAGCCGAATCTTGGCCATATTTAGCCCTACCAGCCTCCGTGGTAATGCCTCAACCACATGCCCGGCTCAACACAGCTAGGTGTGTGTGTGTCTGTGTGTGTGTGTGTGTGTGTGTATGTGTGGTGTGTTTTGCCTCCTCTGGGGGTCAGGCACCTGGGTCAGTCCTCTATCTAAGACTGGATTCTGTTCATCAGTTCCTGTGGCGCCCAGTCTCCCGTTACCTGGCGTTCCACGATCAGCTTTCACGCCACTAAATAGCCCAGTCCCTTTCACCAGACAGGTGACCTCAGTGCTCCGAAAACCACGTGCGGGCTAGTTATCCAACACATTCCGCAGCACTAGTAGGACAAAGTACCGCAACTCAGGCAGTGCTGCAGCCAACAATCTCTCTCTCTCTCTGGTGCAGGACCCCACCTTCAGCAGACAGAGAGAGGGGTGGATGAAGAAGAGTTATTAATAGTGCAAGGAAAGGGCCCCCCCTCAGAGTGAGGAAATCAGGTTGCCTTCTCGTAAATATTGCATGCTTTCCCTTGAGCCGCCGTGGAATGTGAGCTCGCTCGTTCCAGGACGGCGGAAAGGGAGGAAGAAGAGGTCTGCGATGAGATGAAGGTTAGCAGCAAAAGAAGCAGAAGCAGCATCAGCATCAATTCTTTGCTCTGTTTGTCCAGATTGGCACTCAAGACTCTAAGAACTCGAAACCTGTTATTTGCCTATGCGGGCACGAAGGGTCTTTGAGGAGTTTGTCTGGAGTTGAAGGGTTGGGTTCAGTTACACACATACAGACACACACACAGACACACACACACACACACACACACACACACACACACACAGACAGACAGACAAACACACACACACAGGCTTGTATTGATGTGTTTTGGGGAAAGGAGTCTGGCGAAGTGCAGAAGCTTCAGCGGGCTGAAGGTCACGCTCCCTGGAAGATGTGAGTAATATGACATTCCACCCAAAGTGGGCCTTTGATCATCCCCAAAGCCGCAGTTATTTTTGCCCTGAGCCCTGCAGAATGCGGATGGAATTTCATCTCGTCTCAACTGTGCCTCCCCCCCCCCCCCCCCCCCCCCCCCAAAAAACATACACACATACACACAAAATGTGTTTCATGAATCTTTGTGTGT
>JAVQKI010083005.1:0-5000 GCA_036025975.1 Nematalosa erebi
GGCATGATGGAGGGAGCTTCTCACGAAGAGAGAGGAGAAAAAGAAATTGAGACTAGAAAAAGAAGGAAAAAAAAGACAAGAGAAGAAGAGGAAAAGTGTGAAAGAAATTAGAAGAGAGAATAAATTACACATTGTTCACTTTTGGGAGGAGTTTGGGGAGTGTTCTATACAAGAAAGAACATTGCGTCTCAAGAAGACATATAGTATGAAATATACGATAAAGACACATCAGGAAAGCAGATTATGTCGTGTGTATGGGTGTTTGTGTGTTTGTGTGTTGGAAGGGGGGTGTTTGCTCATTGAAGAGGTTGCGGCGTTGGTGGAATGAACGATCTATGAGACAGGGAACAAAAGACACCGGATGCGCCTGCTGCAAATTCCTGCATATCTCTGTGACACTTGTGTGTCATAATGGCTCCCCATTCATATAATTTATCCGCGCTGTGTCCTCAGTCGGGTTTGGCCTGAGAAACCACGTCGGCTGCAATTAGGCAGGAGCATCGGCGAGCTCGGGGAGGGAAATTCCATGCAGGAAACCAAGGCTGGAGGTTCTTTCTCTCCCTCTCTGTCTCTCTCCCTCATTCTCTCTTTCTCTAACTGATTCTTTGGGCTTACCCCGGAGCCTCTCTCTCTTTCTCCCTCTCTTTCTTTCTCTCTCTCTGTCTGTCTCTCCCTAATTCTTTGGGCTTACCCTAGAGTCTCTCTCTTTCTTTCTGTCCCTCTCAGTTTCTTTGGGCCTTCTCTGGAGGCTATCTCTCTCTCTCTCTCTCTCTTTCTCTCATTCTTTCTCTCTCCCTCTCTTTCTCTCTCTCCCCTCCTTTCCTTGGGCCTTCCTTGGGAAGGGTGCCCAGAGCATTGTAAAATGGCGGTCCTTGAGGCGGAGGCCTGAAGGATATGTGTTTGTGTCTGTGTGTGTTTGCGTATGTGTGTGTGTGTGTGTGTGTGTGTGTGTGTGTGTGCATGCGTGCGTAAGTGTCTTTTGCGTGGTTAATTTGGAAAAGGCCGGGGAGAACTTTGAAATCACTGTCACTGCCGGAGATTTAACAGAGCTGTTTCTCGGCGAGGGAAGAAATGAACGCGGACAGACAAACATATGTGTGTGTAGCGTTGTTTCTCACTGCGTGTCGATTATTGCTGTCATGGGCACAGGCATCTGTAATATATAGTCGCACCGGAACATTCTCAGTGAATTATGTGCCTAAGAAGACAAGTCACCACATATGCAACAAATGTCTTTTTTCTTTAAAAAAAAAATCTGCGTGTGTGGGTGTGTGGGTTGGAGAATGTTTATTGCTGAATTTTACACACCAAGTACACTAAAAGTGATCACCGATGTGCAATAGATAACGAAACACAAGAGAAATAGTGGAGCATGTGTAGTGTTCGGCACAGTGTCTTTGTCATTTGATGAATATGTGGTCCCTCAAAACGTGGGTTGTTTGCACCCATTAAAGCTACTAAACAGTGATTTGTGTGCTTCAGGTCAGTCATCTGAAGTGGCCTATTGCACATTGCTGATTCTGCGGTCCTGGTCTGTGAGCACTGAAGGGCTAGAGGTTTTTTATTGTAAAGTGGTGTTTTAATGTGTATGTGTGTGTGTGTGTGTGTGTGTGTTTGTTTGTGAGTGTGTGTGTAGATAGAGTTTCTATTTGATGCAAGTACTGTTGTATCTGTGTGGTGTTGTGTGTGGCCCCATGGATGAATCTTTTTATTCTTGTGTGGTCTGTGTGTGTGTGTGTGTGTGTGTATGTATGTGTGTGTGCGCGCGTGTATATGTGTATGTGTGTATGCATGCATGTGAGGTCTGTATGTACAGTATGTGTGTGTGCATGTGTGGTCTTGGTGTCTGTGTGTGTCCGTGTGTGTGTGTGTGTGTGTGTGTGTGTGATTTTGTGTGTATGTGTCAATGTGTGTGTGTGTGTGTGTGTGTGTGTGTGTGTGTCTTTTGCGTTGCCTGTGATAGGCCGGCTGGGACTGTGGGTCCGGGGGGTAAAGCTCTAGTTAATAATTCAGATGAGGCTCATTACCAAGGCAGCACAGATTCCGCTCTGATTTCACCTTAATTGCAGGCATGATGCACTGCTCAGACACCCGCTCTGCTCTTCCCCTCTCCTCCCCTCTCTCTTCTCCTCTCCTCCACCCCCTCTCCTCTCTGCTCCTCTCCTTGTCTCTCTCTGATCCCCTGCTCTCCTCTACTTTAATCTCCTCTCCTCTACCCCTCTCTCCATTCCTCAATGTTCTTCTCCTCTCTTCGCCACTCCTCTCCTTGCTTCTCTCTGCTCCTCTTTTCGCCTCTCCTTTTCTCTCTGCTCCCCTCCTCTTTTCTCCACTCCACTCCTCTCGTCTTCTCTCCTCTCCCTTGAGGAGGAGCTGCTCCTCTCAGCTACAGCTGCCAACCACTGCTACGTCTCCTCATCTCCTTCTCTTCTCTGTCTCCATCTCTATCCCTTGCTATCTCTCCTTCACTACCACTTCACCTCCCTTTCTGTCTGCAACCACTTTCACACTTCTCCTCCTCTATCTCTGTCATTGCCTCCTTCTCTCCTGCTCGGTCTCTTCCTCTCTCTCTCTCTTTCTTTCTTTCTTTCTTTCTATCTGTTTCTGTCTGCATCTCTCCATCTCTGCTTCTCTGACTCCCTTTATCTCTTCAGCTGCCAGCCACCTCTACACCCCTCCTCCCCCTCACCCCCTCCATCTCTCTCTTTTTCTCTGTTTCTTTCTCTATCTCTCCATCATTGAGGCTTCTGCCTGTCTCCTTCAGCAGCTGTAAACAACCTTCTGCACCTCTCCTCTTTCCTGCTCCTTCTCCCATTTTCTCTCGCTCTCTCTCTCTCTCTCCATCTCTCCATCTCTCCTTCACCCGCTCTGTCACTCACTCGCTCATCGACGCGCCGTGCTTTGCCCATATTGCAGATAACATTAGTGTTGCTGAGTGCGGGGCGAGATGAAAGCTAACTCATGCCCTCCCCAAAATCAGCCATGGCTTCCTTGCTCTCTCCTTGAAGTCTGGGCCGCGAGCGGTGTAAAAAAAAAATATTGACTGAGAAGCCAGGCATGTGCTTATATTATGAGGTACTTACATTTTTAATCAGATCCTCATAACGCCTTTTCTCCCATCGGAAGACCTGGGCAAACAAAGATTGATGGTGAATAATCAGCACACGAGAGCGGAACTGTGATTAATGCTTCAGGGGGTCCAATAGCTCGGCTCTGTTCAGCTGGTTTGCCCAGCACAGCCCGGCTCAGCCCAGCTTTAGCACACGCTCTGATACCCCCAGCTAAAAACACCCTACAGCCCGGGCAATATGCGCCTGGCCCCAGCTAAACACATTACTTCCACGGCTCCTAGCGTCTGCTAACTCAGGTGAACAGCAGCAGTCGGTTGGGTCTAGCTAGCTAGACACCCTACTGCCCCAGATAGCCTGGCAGAGAGTTGCGTAAGCCTCAGACCGTTGGCCTGGCAGCTCCCATCCGTGCAGCCTAAACAGTTTCTTACATAACAGCCTGTTTTGATTGCGTTCCTGCTCTAACTTTGCTGTTTTTTTCCCTGCTACAGCCATAGGCTACTCTGCAGTTCACCTAAACAGTTTATGACCTCCGAACAAAAGTATGTACAGTGCTGCTGACTAACGAAGGCCAAGCTGACAGTTGCAGGACACAGTGCCCTAAAGTCTATGAAAAAGGTCAAGTTAATAACAGGAGATTTACATAGGCAATGAATTATTGTTCAAATTATACAAATACAAATATAGTTTGTTTATATTTAAAAATATATATTATAATTTATATTATTATTATTATTGGTGTTGTTAGTAAAACAACAACATACACTTTATATCTTGTTGATCTGGGGAATTCTTGGGGAAGTAAATGCCTGATCCAGCTTTTTTATGGCTGAATATAATTGTGATGTGTTGGCAGTTCAAGAAATGGACAGCAAATAGCAGAGCTTGAAGGGCAGGGAGATCCACTGTGCTGTGAATTCCACTGCACCTGGTCTCAGTTCAGTTTAGTTAACAAAACTAAACACAAAAATATGATTCCTCACTGTCTACCCTCCAAATGCCATTCTTTGTCCTCTCAACAAATTTCTGGGTGAGAGCCTGTACCCGTGTCACTAAATATCTACGCTATGCAATGAAATCTCAATACGAGTGAGGGCCTAACATCTCTACTCTTGAGTTTCAAAAGGCAAAAAAATGGGACAACATTATCGAAATAGTTCTTAAGAGCCAGGGCACTCGACAAAGGGACAGCCATTCAGACTTGATTGTCGGGATACTTTTTGCCGTTTTTCACAGTATTCGCGGTCACCATTAATGCTAATCATTCTCAATGAATTACACTTGTGCTCGAGTGATGTTCAGCATCAGTCAGATGGCACTCCACTGTCGGTCCGACTCACTCTTCCCCTCGTCATGGATTCAAACGCCACTTTGATTTGTATTGAGTTGGTGTGTGTGTCTGTGTCTGTGTGTGTGTGTGGCGGGGTGGTTGGATGATGGCTGAAATCACAGCAAACTGAATCTGAATATTTATTAGATTACCCTCTGCCACTGGCTTGTGAAAAAGGGAGTCATTTTGACTTCTAATTCGCGTCACTTTACAGGCGTGTGTGGCCGCTTCACGTCGAGTGACGGCACGGGTCATCCGTGCACAGTGTTTTCGCTCGAGTGTCACATGCAGTGAGAAACAGATAAACAAACAAGGAGAGGGGGCATGAGGAAGAGGGGGAAAGAGGAAGAGAGAGAGAGAGGAAGATAGATAGAAAGATAGATAGATAGATAGATACAATCAGGGAGGGAAAGAGAGAGAAAAACAACAGCTAAATCCTGATCCAATAATCTTCCAGAAATTAGAGTGCTGCTTCACTCTGCTAATGTCCATTGATTTAATCTGATTTGCTATGATGCAACATCTACTGCAATCCATGAAACATGCTTCTATTAGAGATAAAGAGGGCCACCATGAGCAGGCATGAGCACAGCCATATGCTAACC
>JAVQKI010083081.1:0-11075 GCA_036025975.1 Nematalosa erebi
ATAGATGGATACAGACAGACAGACAGATAGATAGATAGATAGATAGATAGATAGATAGATAGATAGATAGATAGATAGATAGATAGATAGATAGATAGATTCATTTATCTGTTTGGAAATTCAGTCAATTCAGGATTTTTTTTACATTCCAATGGAACAAAAATGGAATGATAACAAATATTTGTCATTGAATAGAATTCCCAACCAGCCTTCCGTGTCCTGGAATTGTCGTTCTTGTGCACCCGTGCAGCCTGACACAGGCCTTTTGACATAAATGCATAGTGGCAGGGCTCTGCGCAGTCACACTGCTCATGGTCGCATAGTAGCTGAGCTTTGCTTCGCTCTGCTGCCGCCCCTGTGCTTTTCCAGCTATCCCGACAAACAAGGTGTGGAGAGAATACAGAAACCTCAACTCGAGCGGGTCTTCACACCTATTTTTTTTTTTCTTCCTTTGAATTTCTCACCTTCACATGAAGCGTGGTCGGCTAGTAACATTTACAAGCCTTCAGATGCTCTAAACACAGTAAATAAAAGATGTGTGCGTGTGTGTGGGAGGGGGGTGCATTGTGAAGGTGAGGGGTGAATGTGTGGAGGGGTATAGGCCCTTGGTCTGGCTGGCCTGGGCAAAGTCGCTGGAGCTGTGGAGTGGGAGGGGAAAAAAAAAAAACTGCTGCAGACTGCAGAACCCTCTCATGCAGAACAAATGCTACATTTTCCAGGCTTTTTCTCCTCCACAAGCGGTGGAATTGATCCGAGTTGCTCGTACTCTCGTTCACTTGGACGACAAGCAGAAAAGACAGGGATGGAGTGTGGAAGAAGGCGGTTGGGTGGGGGGGAGGGTGGGGTCAGGAAAGGAAGAAGGAAAGACAGAGCGAGAAGGAAAGACAGGGGGAAGAGAGAGAGAGAGAGAGAACTAGCGAGCGTGTGGGAGAGAGAGGATGGCATCGATAAATCTTTAGCACATATAGGGCTGCAGAGAACAATATCTTGTGTGGTAATGATCCCGCCACTGCGGCCCACTGTGTGAATCCGTGAGTCCCTTCGGTCCCTGTGTTGGCCTAATTGTTTACCCTTCTCAGAAGGTACGGGGCTCAGGGGGAGTTGGCTTGGCTATTTAATTAGCTCACCCCGCTGTTTTATTATCTTTCCGACGGTAAGAGGAGTGGACACATAAATTCTGAAGCCTGTCGCATGACATATGAGCTGACTTGGTTATGCTGGAGTTATGCAAGTGAAAGAAAACTTTTTTTCCTTTCTGTCTATTTCTTTTAATATGTCATAGTCAGGAAGGAGTTTGGCCCAGGGCTTGAATCACATTATGTGTGGGCAGTTGTCATAAATCAGTCCTGGATGCCTGGAGAAAGCGTACCCAGATAGAAGTGTTATTTCCATCTCAGTGTTCGCTCCTGCTCATGATGAACCTCTGGCCACTGCACGCTTGTTTTTGCCACATCAGACGCTGGTTCAAAATAGCAGTGACATTGCAGAAGGAGATGCTTTTTTGTTCCTTCCTTAAGACGTCTTTTAGCTTGGTCCCCACTTTGACTCCAGAAAACATAATGATAAATGAGCTAGGCACTGCTCTGCCGTACAAGGCATAATCCCATGGTGTTTTTGCAGTGTTTGTGATTCAGCACTCCGTAACCCAGCAGCGCAGATGTGTTTTCATAATAGGTGAGAACCTGAAAACATTTTTGCTTGTGGTAACAGCCCTGCAATGTAGTTAATTTATGGTAGCCAGTTGTGGAGCTCGCTTTTAATTAAAGCTATTGAATCATCAAAATCGATAGTTCTGTGCACACCAGATATCATTTGCTCTGAATGGCAAACGTAATGACCTGGCTCGAGCTACCACGCTCTATCAAAACATTGTGAAATTCATTGGATAAATGGGTCACCTTCCATTAGGATAATTGCTGGAAAACGTCCTTGAATGTTGTGGCTGATTGCCATTCTAAAGGTCACCCACCATATTTTCGTCGTGCTGATAAGTCATCCCAAGGTGCATTACTGCCCAGACAATTTAACGATCTTCCTAGAATGAAACAACCGTGCCTGCATCAAGAGGAATTGACAATTATGGCTGTGCGTTTAGCTGAAATGCCACTACGTTAAGGTTTGCTTTTTTTCCTGTTCAGAGACCCCATTTGGTGCACTGTGTGAGCAAATAGCAATTATTTAATGTAAACTGGGGGAAAAGGAAGAGAGCCATTTACTCCTGCTCTTTGGCTGGTACAGTTTATCGCAAGCAGGAACAAACTCTTTAAAAAGGAAAGAGCACTTCATAGAATACACAGAAGACATGCATACCTTATAGCTTACTGCATAGAATGCAATGAGATGATGGACAGTTGTGAGTGTTATCTGTGTTCTCTTTTCTCTATTCGTACCATTTCTGTCAGCACCATTGCGCATTATTGCTAGGTGGATATGCGCAAAACCAGATTTGTAACTATCAGATATGAAAATCTATAAATGGACAGCATTACCTCAATATAAATTGGGAGATCATTGAGTTGAGTTTTTTATAAACAAATCCTCTTAAAGTCAAGGCATACAATAAATTAAAGCTGTGTTACTATTATCATTTTTTAAATGGGTGAACACCATGCCTCTGACTAATTGTGCCCACTGAAAATTGTGCTCTTTATCCACCTGGTGTTCAGTGGCCTAACATGATCGCTTGATGCTGTTCTGCTTTTTCATTTCACATCCAGGACTACAGAGTGAACATTTTCCTGAGACAGCAATGGAATGACCCCCGCCTGGCCTACAGCGAATATCCCGACGACTCCCTCGACCTTGACCCCTCTATGTTGGACTCCATCTGGAAACCTGATCTGTTCTTTGCCAACGAGAAGGGAGCCAATTTCCACGAGGTCACGACCGACAACAAGCTGCTGAGGATCTCAAAAAATGGCAACGTCCTCTATAGTATAAGGTGATGGAACCTGTCCCGTAGACTCTGTTGTTGTCATTCCTCAGGTCAATTAACTGCTGTACTGTCTTGTCTACTAATAATGTTAAAACAGCAGTATAGACCGTTTTAGAGTTGGATTAGCTGTTCCCAAAGGGTTTCCGTTTTAACATATCATATATTATCTGAACGTACCAGAAGTAGTTTAGGAACAAAACATAACGTTGAAGCATTGCTTTTGTTTTTATCGGTATAATGGTCTGTACATCCAGTCGTTGCAACATGCTTTTACATGGCTGCAGAAAGGGAGTAGCCGGGGGTGCCTGCTAAAATCCTGCTTTACAACAACTGAATGTTGGCTAAAGTATCCAGTCCTCTTTCACAGTCCCCTATTGGTTTGTTGCTTGTCTTATATCTTTTTCAGGGTAATATTCCACTGTTGGGCACTCCCTGTTAGATGGGATTGCGGTAAATAGCTTTACTGTTGGGAGAAAAACAGGTTAAGAGCTACTGCACACCCTCTCCTTAACTTGACACCATCAAATACACGTCTCAGATTGAACTGGTCCCTGCTTGTGAGCCCAGGCCGCTGTGGCTCTTGTGCACAGCCTGGTCGGAAAATTACTGGTAAATAACTGTTACCGTTGCCACAGCGATGCTATCTCCGACCTCAGTAAGTGAAAAGGGTGGCTATGCTCCCGGGCTCTTTCTCTGGATGATCTGTGTGTCAGTTTACACGGCGGACAGGGCTTTATTGTTAAACACAGTAAATATGGATCTGTGGCAGCCTCTAAAATGGAAGAATAGCTCACAATAACCCTTCAAAATTTATTTATTTTATTTCTTTATACATGCTATCTAACCTGTGAAAAGCCAATTTATTTTTGAATATGAGATTTCTAAAGAGGTAGTGAAGAGGCTATGCAGTGGTGTGTATGTGTGTGTATCTGTATGTGTGTGTGTGTGTGTGTGTGTGTGTATAACTGATATATGCTGCCTCCTGTCAACAGAATAACACTGGTTCTGGCATGTCCGATGGACCTGAAGAATTTCCCCATGGACGTGCAGACTTGTATCATGCAGCTGGAAAGCTGTGAGTATCCCCCTCTCCCCCCGCGTGTGCGCGAGGGGGAGAGCATTTATTTTGTGCAACAGGGATGGATGTCCCTCAGGCGTGTGGAGGAGAAATGATGAGCACTGCAATGATTTAGGGGGAGACTCAGAAGTAGACACAGCAGTCAATGAAGGTTGGGGTGGGCATTGCTCATCCGGAACCTTCTGGCTGCTGTCTCTTCTGCATTTGTAGGGTTTTTTTATATTTTATTTCATTTTTGTTGTTTTTGTTTTCCCTCCTTTTTTGTTTGTTCATCAGGAATATTTTTCAGAGTTCAAGTTTTTTTTTCAGTTTTAGGGTCATAATAATTTATGCTCAGCAATTCTGAGCGGGCAAGTGGGTTTGTTACCAGGAAATTATAGACTCAGAGACAAGCCATCATGAAATATCACTCTGGTGTAGCAAGCTAGCCAGCCAGCAGAAAAAAAAAAATCTTTTATTTTTTCCTTTTTCAATCTGTGAAATTTATCCTTGTTGCATTAACCACGACTATCCTCTCTGTGCATTTAAAAACTCTCTTCTCTAGTTGGATATACAATGAATGACCTCATATTTGAGTGGGACGAGAAAGGAGCCGTACAGGTGGCTGAGGGGCTGACATTACCTCAATTTATACTGAAAGAGGAGAAAGACTTGCGGTACTGCACCAAGCACTACAATACAGGTTTGCTCCTTCCCCGCCATACGTACGCTGGTTCTTTCTTTTTGGAGACTATTTTGCATGTGAGGCTCTCTCTATCTCTCTCTCTCTTTCTATTTTTGTCTTGCCGACCGAGTGCAGAGTAGCATACCCTCACACACACACACACTCACTCACGCTCACACACATGCACGCACACACGCAAAGGCAGAGGAAGCACGCAGTCTCTCAATTTTCTGAGATGCACTGTTGCAAAAAGCCAAAAAAAAGGCCAATGGTTTGGATAAACACAGAGAGATGTAGATCATAATCATTCTCCACTCATTCTTCATGGTCTCCTCAGTAGAGCTGAAAAACCATCTGTCCAGTCAACTAAGCCAGTGTGTGATATTGCACGTAAAAAAACTGCAAAAGGCTTGAAGGCTACCAAAGTTGACCAAAATAGCACAAAAATAGAGCAGCTAGAAAAACAATGGTGGTGAAATAGTGGAATTTACACTCTTCTATTAAGCCACTCTGTTGAGATACTAAAGTCCTGTCCAAAACAGGGGCTCTTAAATGGGTGAAGGTTGTCCTGTTTGAAAAATGGTCACAATCCCAGTCACGATCAGCTGCATTAAGCACTTAGACATTTAAGAGCCAGGAAGAAAGAAGCTGTGAAAGAATACAATTTATTTTAGAAATACTCCTGACAGTTTGCTGTCACATATGCGACTGTCTGAAGCCATTTCAATTATATATATATTTTTTAGAAAGCCGCCTATTGAAATACTGTATCTGCTCTGCACTTTCTCCATTCCAAAATAAATCCTAGCAATTTAGGTGAGCTTGACACATAGTTCTCAGAGAATATTGTCTCGTCTGACACAAACGCATATCGCGACACACCTTCGGGCATTCAGCTACCATCGTCGCATGGACTTAACTTGGGAATTAACGATGAAGATTAGCTTGTCGAGACTGGGAAAACTTGCAGGCGTACAGACATACACATGCGCGCACTCTGTCGCACGACACACACACACACCCCCGCAGATGCACGACACACCCGGGTAAGGAACATAAAGGGCAGGTTCAAACCTGGCACGCACTGAGCCACAGAACGAGCTTGTGGTCAGAGTGCAGTGACTGCTGCAGTATGCTGTCTCTGCTCGTCATCAGTGTCATCATTCTTTTTTCTTTTTTTTTTTTGGTTCTCTTTTTTCGGGGAGAGGGGGGGGATGGCACAGACTCAGCGAGGGAGCCCTGAGTGGACCCCCCTGGCCGTCCCCTCTCCTTCCCTCCCTTCCTTCCTTCCTTCCTTCCTGGAGATCATGTCTTCCTCAAAGGACTACCGCCGTTTCTTCACAACCAGCCCCCATTACCGCCCAGCCATACCGCACTGTGTGTACGTGCTCCGCCGTTCCCCAGCCAAGTAGTAAAAACCAAACGGGAGGGGGGGATTTCAAATGTCCTTCTCTTCTTCTATTTCTTTTTTTTATTGTTGTCCTCCTTCTCCTTCCTCCTCCCGTCTTCTCCTCAGATTTATTAGAAGCCGTCTATTGTGATTTGCAGAGAACATTCCTCGGCATCGCTGCCTTGCACTTCAGCGTCCCCACGATGTTTACTTTTCTCTCCCTGTCTCCACACCAACCTGCTAACTCCCTTCTTTCTACCTTTACCCCCCCCCCCCCCCCCCAAAAAAAACAAAAAAACAAAACAACAAATACCAACTCCCAAACTCGCCTTCCCTTATTTTTTCACCAAATCTTCTTTTTGTCGCCCCCCCTAACCCCCACCCCCATCCCTGTTGCGATTTCCTGGTACCTTGTTGTCATTTTAATTATTATGCTGGTGCAATGCAGTGTCACCACGGTGTATTATCACTTGTTATTCAGATGGTTGTTTTCGATCAGCAAACACGATTATCTGGGGAAAATTGTTGCCTTTCTCTCTCGGCTCTCTGTAGTACAGAACCCCACAGAGGAGAATTACTGGGTGTCTTTTTTTTTTTTTCTTATGCCTCACCAAGCAAAGTCTGATCCTGATTTTTATATAGATGAACAGCACCTGGACTGCCCTGGAGTGTGTTTCTCTGTATAAATCAAAGGCAATAGAACATTCTCCTTCCTCCCAAATTACCCATTGTGTTTCGTGTTTTCCTCTGTGTGTTTTGTGTGCGTATGTACGTACGTGTCTGTGTGTGTGAGTAAGTGTGTGTGTATGCGTGCGTTAAATATACTACTTTCCCCAACCCCACCTTCAGACAAAAAAAAAAAAAAAAAACTGTCCGCGATCATGAGTTGAACATGGTTTCTGTATTAATGGCCAAAACAAACCGGCGGATACAGAAACCCCAGAACATTTGATCTCACTCACCCCCAGCCCGTCCCCGTTGATAGTGAAAGCATGCTTGTGTGTTCTGCACCATAGGAAAGTTCACCTGCATTGAGGCCCGATTCCATCTGGAGAGGCAGATGGGTTATTACCTCATTCAGATGTACATCCCCAGTCTTCTGATTGTCATTTTGTCATGGGTGTCCTTCTGGATCAACATGGACGCTGCGCCCGCTCGAGTGGGCCTTGGCATCACCACGGTGCTGACCATGACCACGCAGAGTTCTGGTTCCCGCGCCTCCTTGCCCAAGGTGAGTCCGAAACGAACACTGCTCCTTCTGGCTGGAGGGCTGGCATGGCCTGGTGTCGTGAGAGTAAAGTGGTTGAAGGTGGCACTGGTGGACTGTGAACTGAAGGATTACTTTGTTGATTGAGGTTAAATGTCTGTGTCATCTAAGACTTATCTGAACATGAGTATAAATAGTTGAGTTTCCATCCAATTGTTAAACTGAAATTTGGGCAATTTGGGAAATTTGTAATGCTTTAAATTTAAAGTCTATTCACAATGGGGGTGGGGTGGGGGTGTTATAACATACAGTAGTATGTATTTGTAATCAAAGTTGTGTATTTGTAATCAAAGTTGTGCTGGAAACCCACAGCTGTTCCCATTGTATCCCTTGATCAGGGTAGTGCCTGTTCCTATTTTATATAAATTAATGCAAATTCACATAGACAAAATTTTCTTAAGCTGACTTTTCATTGCTGTCCTTCACATCAGTTGGATGGAGAACCAGCTATTTAGATTTTTACAAAGAGAATTACAGATACCAGACAAGACTGCACTTCGACTGACAACTTGTTGAACAGTGGGAATGTGAAGATGATGCAAATAAATAAATAATAAGCCATGAAGAAACATTAACAAAAATGCAGTTGTAAATCACCCAAAGGCCGGGTGCCTTTTGAATACAGACTACTCCCTGCATAAGTTATCTGCATCGTAGGGAGCATTTTAAGGGTTGCCAAAAGTGGCACTTCACTGAGGACAAAAACTGTCACCCCTAGAGTTTGCCAAGTAACATTGGCAATGGCTGGATGATGGCCTATGCACTCCATTGTGAGTGTCAGACATAAACAGGGACAAAGGCAGACAAATGAGCCGTGGATCTATCCATGTGATGTGGTGCTGGATCACTGATGCTACGGGGCTGTTTGCCGGTATGGTCCCCAGAGATCTTGTTAAGATCAATAGCATCATTAACTCAGCTAAGCACAAGGACATGTCAGCTAAACACCTAGGCACACAACAACGGAAAGCTTTTCAATGTGACAATGACCCCAAACCATATCAACACAAGGCCTTGCACTGGAAGAGAAAAAAGCAAAAACAACAAAGAACCAAAACCATGATATGACACAAAAAGCATGCAGATAATACATAATAAAACACCCCCTTGACCTGGTGATAGGTTTACCTGGTGCACTGGATGTGGCAGTGCATTTCCCACAATATCTATTTACTTTTTCCACCTCGAAGGGAGGGACTGCATGCCCCTACTGGTCAGAGGCAAAGACAGTTTCCTGCGTGAAACAATGAATCATTATCCTGCTTCTGGTTATCACTGACCTTTTCAATTTCGCTTGAAAAGGGTGATTCTGTGTGTTTCTGAAAAATGGATGACTTAACTACGGATGCCAACTATGAATGTGATGTTGAATATTTGGATAAATTAACTCATAATTAATGATCAATGGTCAAATTCATAAAAAATAAATAAATAAATAAATATTTTTGCTAATTCATGCAACAAGCATAATGTTTATTTCATTGTGGTTTTCATTATCAGACATTTTTCCATGATCAAAAATGTCCTTATACCTGTATACTGCTGGTGCAAAAATTCACTGACTTTTGCAGTGTTAGGGTTGCCTGGGCTCACCCATACTTCCTATGACACTGCACAAAATTTCGCGATAAAGTCAGTATGGCCAACCTGCCTATTTACTGCTTTTCCAGTGCCAGAAATCCTGGGCACCAATGAAAAGCAAGCCTTCACTCCAGGGTGAAGGAGCCAGGCTTAACAAGTTTACATTAGATTCTGCCTCTAAGAAGGTGGTTTGTATGTGAGATTGGCCAGACTAAGCTTGTATGGGCTTTTTGTCACGAAAGCCAGGCTAGTGTTAGGATAGAATATATCTGTCATATTATGAAACATGATAACTTACAAGTCCTGAGAAGTAGTAGGAAATTCCCAGCTACAGTAGTTGTATAGCTCATGTCAACACCCCATGTCATATTTAGTGATTAACTGATTCTTTAATACCAACATATGTAGTGTTACATTGATTTTGACTAGCATTTGTCTATTCGTTTATTCATTCATTGTAGGTATTTAGAATAATTTATCGAGAAACGCAAGTATTTCAGTCTCTAGAACATCTGTTGATTAATTGGAACCATCACAATGCACATGTTTGGCTGCATCAAACACAACTGAACCACAAAAGAAAGAAAAGGCTGGAGAAGTCATGCCTTGGCAGTAGAGCTCAAGCCATTTCACATGAATTAGACCCTATTTATGGTTCCCTCCATTGGTATTGGATCTGCAGTCATCCATTAAAAAGATGCTAGCAGCACCAGTTGCTCTTAATCAAGCTAACAGACATGAAACAAATTAAGACTCTAAAGAAACACAGAACAATGGCCACCTCTGCCATCCCCTCCCCATCAATAGAGCCCCCAATCAATGCTCAAAGCTTATGCAATAACAGCTGGGAGGAAACCTGCAGGAGATCCTAGACTACTTCACAATGAGTGGTCAGCACAACGCCCACAAACACACAGTGGAGTGAATGGCGCTGGGTACATTAGCCATGAATAAGAAAATCATTCGGACTGTGATCCTGTCAAAGTCTAGCATGAATTGGCTCCTAGTTGAAGCGATACCTAAATGTGATTAATTTTGCATGTCAGTTAATGCAAAATTGATTCGGTGGGTATTGATTGTTACACAATGGCTCTCTTTTATGAATCATGACTGATTGCTTTTCAACCGCCTATTGATTGCTGATAAATCTTTCTTTCATGCTGTGTGCTCAGGCTTTCAGGACAAATATTCCCCAATCGTTACAGTTCAAGGAGCAGTTAAAAAAAAAAAAAAATATATATATATATATATATATATGTGTGACAGAAATCATCCATAGTAGGGATACTTATCTTATTAGTGACACATGGCAAATGTCTATTTCATGTAGATTGGATGAGCACGTGATAGTGGAAATGAAATCTTTTTATTCCATCTTTAATAATTGTAGCTCTCTGTTTGATGTCCCTAAGGTGAATACAAAGTAGCACGTGTCATCGTGAACATGAAACATCTTTCTCTCAATCTATCTCTCTCTTTCTTTCTCTGGAACAGAGGATGAAGTGATTGCCTGCATGGCTGGAATTGTGTAACTACATCCAGGGGAGACTCAATCTGATTTTTTATTATTATTTATTATTATTCTTTATTTATATGTTTTTGGTTTGTTGACATTAGATGATTCATGTGGTCTGAAAATGAAGCCACTGAACTGTGAGTCCTCTGCCATTCGGCTGTCACAATAATGATTGCGCAACTCGGTTGAATGAAGGTGCTCTCTCTCCCTCTCTCTCTCTCTCTCTCCCACACACACACACACACACACACACACACACACTCACACACACGTGCGACTGACTGCACCAGTGTGAGTGTATGTAGGGAGGCTGCTTCGGTGTCAGGGAGGATGGTGATTCAGACCCTATGCTGACACTTCTGCATTCATTAGTGGCTCCCTGTCCGTGTCAGCTGCATACGGGGCATCACGCAAACAATCATTTCAATAAAAATGGTCACACTCCATGCCCTCTGTATTCCAGGTTCACGGCAGGATAGGCATGATAGCTAATGCACTTACATGCTATAGTAAAGACATTGCCTAGATTATAATTATAATTTACAGTGATAAATCAGCTCTACAGGTTCATCGCAGTATAAGCATGATATGTCTAATATATCTAATATCTATCAAATTAATCATGACCATGATTAATGATAGCT
>JAVQKI010083098.1:0-12836 GCA_036025975.1 Nematalosa erebi
TTTGTTTGTTTACTGTATAGATTACACTGTTAATTTATTAGTCTGGTACCGTGGGTGACTTGTAACTGTGTCATACAGAATGAGTTCCAGACATTTTTTCTTGACTGTGTGTCAATTTAACTATAGAATTAGTTCCGGACATTTTTTCTTAAGTGTTGGTGATTGTAACTGTGTCACATAAAATGAGTTCCAGACATTTTTTCTTAATGTAGGTCTACATGTGAGGACTTTATTTAGGCTTCTTTTCGGATTTTCGTGGAAGCATTTCATTCAGAATATACTTCGCATGGAAGGTTTCGTGAGGGAGCAGAGGTCAGGTGGATTTCAGAGGTGAATGAGATTATGTAGTCCGGCCCAACACGATAGGAGGGGGTGGGAGGCTAGAGTGAGAGACCTGATGTTTCGAAACACTTTTCAAACTCTTCAATTAGTGTCAATGACCATATAATACACAAAGGTCATGGAGGCAACATATATACCAAAAAGCTATATTTCTTTTGTCCCTTGAGTGCAAAAAGGGAGAAAGAAAAAAGAATAAGAAAGATGTAAGGAGACTCCATCCTCACCTGGCCTGTCGGTTGCTTCATAAAGACAGGATCTTCTACATCATTCAAGACCCTCTCCTGGCCATGTGACACGGTCATTGCATCAGTATGACACAAATGCCTGTGAGCATCAGATCAGTGCCGTACGCCATCTCTGATGGTCACCCTAAAGCTGCTTAGCGGAACATTAACTGTCTCGTTACTGGTAGCAAATTGGATCTGCCCAGTTGGGAGCACTGGTGGGTGCTTTAACTCAAATCAATTCCATGCAGTAAATCCATTTAAATAATTGCTGTAAGACCATGGGCACGACCACATGCACTAATGGTAGCATGCAAAGCTGCCAAACTCTGCCGCTGTGTAATTAGGAGCATCCCATTAGAACTAAATGTCCCTCATCACCGCTGTGGGGTGGGGTGGGGGGGGGGGCTACAGGAGCTACAGCACGTTTGTGGGCATACCTTTAATACACACACATGCACTAACATAAATCCTAGACTTACAGCTGGGTCTAATATGTCTATTAAGCTTCTACAACACGCAATGCAATGGTGGGATAAAATCTAGTTTCTCCTCTAATGCTATTAAAGATCACAACCACAATAAAAAACACAAACAAATTATGATAATTTAAAAGACATTATAAATAGGTGGACACGGGACATGCAGACAGTTACCTTATAAAAAGTATTGAATATAATTGGTACAATGAGAAGCTAAAAACAATTGCTTTAGATAGCTTGAGATAGTTGTATGTAAGACATTTATTCATATTGCTGAGTTTTTTTTGTTTGTTTTTTTTTTTTTTTTAGTTTTTGTGAAATACACATCAAAGATAGCCTAGTCTTTACAAAACAGAAGTATTAAGTAGACTCTGTGGAAGGGGGAAGTGGTTTAACATCCAGCTCTTCCAGGTCCACAACCACAGCTGAGGGGCCCTAGATAAAGTCACCTAAACCCTAACTGGTATTGCAGCAGTAGCAGCTCACTGCTCTGAGTTAGTGTCCTCTCACTGGGTGCTGTGTGTGTGTGTGTGTGTGTGTGTGTGTGTGTGTGTTTAATAATTACAAATAACTACAAATACAAATACTTGTCTAAAATTAAAATATGTAAAAAAAAAATAAGATATTAGGCTACAGAACGATAAGTCATATACATGATAGCAAAAATAACACAAATTTAGACATAAGCTCCCATTAAATATATTCAGCTAATTATGGTCTTTTTTGTGCACACTTACAAAGGCTAGTTACAGAAAAAAAAAAAAAACAGATGCACCACTACCTCTTTCCTAGGCTATTCTCATTTGGAGGCTCAGCTACAGTGTACACCCATAGGCTATAATGCAGACTCTAAGTATGGCAAACAGCCAAAAAAGCACAAAAAAGCAAAAGTGGCAACCTGACATCCATGCAGTAACATGGAGGTGCAAGAGTTTAATTAGGCTATACTCCTGTTCATAATAGTAGTATACTTCCAACATAAAGTAAGCTCTGGAAACTGTAGGCTGTCGACGGATAACATTAACTTTAGTGGTCAATGCTATTCCATCCAGAACATGATCCAGAACCACAACATTTTAATCAGGCAATATAAAGGCTTACCGTATATTGCGTCATTACGAGTCGCCAATAATCTAAGGACCCTAACTGCGACAGTTCTGAAATTCAACGCGGGTCAACATCCCACATTCAAAACAATCGAGGCAAAATGATTTCAAGTGAATAGTTTTCATAGAAGGCAAAATCGAATTGTTGTATCTTCACCTTCAGACATCTCTGAGGACCAAAGCCTTTCGTCAGTGTGCTTTATTGTGCTGAGAACGATTGCATGTTACTAGTAAACAAGCCGAGTTAGCAAGCGAACTAGCTAGCTGTGGCAGTTGTGCTTGGCCTGAAATCGAAACCTATGCAGAGAGGTTTTGTTTCGTATTCCTTACTCTTGCTGTAAACGCATCTGTGTCATCGACCCTTGGCAAACTGGCTACTGTTCTGTGGAGTTATTCTCTCACATAGGAGGCTCAAGAGGACAGGAATGAACTACTATTAGTTGGCAGCCCTATAAACTTCAGTCAAGTATGTTTATTTTTCATAATAAACCTGTATCTTTAATGGAAGCCCCTGTATAAATCCTCCTTATTACAGACTCTAAAGCTGAATTGTGGATGTTTCAAATGAATGGTTTTCATTTGATTGATTGTAATCTTCACACCATGCCCAACTTAGTCAACAGTAACCCATCATGTCACATTTAGGGTTAACGTTTATTCCGGATTTGCAAGGTGATGTTAGAGTCGTATCCTGAATTGTTTAACCCGTAAAGGTCTCTTTACGTGAACTCTGGCAGTTACAGTTAAATAAATAAAAAAATAAAAAAAAACTGATCTGGTTATTATATTAACAAAATCAGTCTGCAAATAATCTTGATTAAAAAAAATCTTGTCTTTTAGCAATGATTAAAAGAAAACTCTTGGCGGCCGACGAGTCGTCCAAGAAACAGCCAAGGCGCGATGAGCCCAGCTCTGATGAAGAGGAGTCGGCTCAACACACCACGAGCCAAGGTAGGATGCTGGTACTGTGTAGGTTGAGTGATTGAAAGAGTGCATGGATTAGACAAAGTCACCGCTTCTTGTGTCTAAAAAGACTTGTATTGTTTGGGCTTGCATATGTAATGGCTTGTGAGGATGCATCAGTGATTAAAAGTATGTCCACTATTGTGTGCATCTTATGCGTAGACTCCAGCCAGAGTGATTCAATGAGCGATGCGGATGAGCCCAGGCCTAGTTTCTCTAGGCATTCTCAGAGCCAGCAGTCAGACAGCCAGGATCCTGCTGGCAAATTCTCCATGTACAACAGTGTCTCCCAGAAGCTCATGGTAAAGCATTCGCTACTCTTTCATCCACACACTGAAATGTCATAACTAGCAGAAAAATGCATAATTCCACACTGTAGAATGCTGCTATTGTAATGAACTCAGACTGATCTGACAGACATGCTGATTGACTATTTTTGGGTAGACTGGTGATATCTGACGTATTGACACTAACTCCACAACCTCTGTTGTCTATCTCTAGGCAAAAATGGGTTTCCGTGAGGGCGAAGGTCTGGGGAAGTTTGGCCAGGGTCGAAGGGACATTGTGGAGGCATCCACCCAGCGGGGGAGGAGAGGTCTGGGCCTGATGCTGAAGGGCTTCCAGGGGGAACTGAATGTGGACTGGAGAGATGAACCAGAGGTACAGAACGCGCCCTTATTATACTCTCGATCACTGTTTGTATGTAAACTCCTTAATATGACTGTTTACTGTGATTGTTTGTTATTGTTTGCTATATCTCTTTGTATTTGTGCCTATACTGCCTTACTGCCTAGTGCCTTGTTTCTTTTTCTACTCCTTTGGTCTAGCTTCTAAATATACTGTACACTTTTGTGCCACTCTCTCAGCCCAGTGCAACAGAACAGGTGGAGTGGTTTCCAGAATGTTCCACTGAGATTCCAGATTCAGATGAGCTGAAAGACTGGATGCATATTGGGGAGGTAACTGAACTTGTACAGTCACATATATAGACTGATGGGGTTGGAGAAACCAGTTCATACATTTGCAGAAGAAGATTGGGATGTATGACTGAAGATGAAGTATTGCATTTACAAAAGTTGTGTGTGTGTGTGTGTGCGTGTGTGTGTGTGTGTGTGTCGCTGTCTGTGAACAGAGAAAGTTGAAGATTGAAGATGAGATAGACTTCTGCTCTGAAGATCTTCTGCATCTTGTTCTCCGCTGCAAGGTGTGTGTAATCTGATGTAGACCACCTGTTTGTTTGTGTGTGTAAATGCACTTGAGATGCTTATCTTTTGGATTTGTTAGTAGTTGTAGTAGTTAGTATATTGCGAGTGTGTCCAGTGTGTTTGTGTTTGTAGAATATAAAACACAAAACATCATCATCACTCTTAAAATGTGATGATGATACTTGTGAAAGTGTTTTTAATTGTCTTGTGTGTGTGTGTGTGCATGCGTGTAGAGTGTGTTTGACGATTTGGAGGGGGAAGAGATGAGGAGGGCACGTACCCGCTCCAACCCATACGAAACTATCAGAGGTGCTTTCTTCCTAAACAGGTAATACTATGTATTCACACTATACACGCAAACACCACACTCCCTTCCTCTGTCTATAGGATCAGGATGTATTGCAGTGGTGTGACAGGTTTGATTTCGTCTCTTGTTTTAGAGCTGCAATGAAAATGGCAAATATGGACCATGTGTTTGACTACATGTTCACCAACCCAAAGGATTCACAAGGGGTAGGACGAGGCCTTCATGGGTCTGCTCTTCAGCCTTTTACATGGGCTTTTCTGTGTGTGTGTGTGTGTGTGTGTGTGTGTGTCTGTATGAGTGCATTTACTACTCTGTTTATTTACCTTGAAGCCTACATGGATCCTGATCCCAATATGGACTAATGCCCATTTATTTGCTTTTATTTACTTTTGCTTTTCCTTTTCCTGTATCTTTCTTTTTCACTTTTATTGAGCTACTCTAATTTATGCAATTTCACTATATCTTCATTTGGCATTTCAATCTATGTGACAAATAAACAAATAAAGCTTATTATATGTCTATTGAAGCTGATATCTATAGTATACCTAAAGTATATCTGTTGAAGTTTATTTCATGCGCGTCTGACTCGATATTTGTGTTTTTGTCAAAGAAACCCCTGACACGGGATAAGGAGGGCGAGCTGCTGTATTTCGGCGACGTGTGCGCAGGTCCCGGCGGCTTCTCCGAGTACGTGCTGTGGAGGAGGAGGTGGCACGCCAAAGGCTTCGGCATGACCATTAAAGGGCCCAACGACTTCAAGCTGGAGGACTTCTACGCAGCGCCGAGCGAGCTCTTCGAGCCCTACTACGGTAAAACACGGAGCAGAGGCTGTATGAGTGAGAGTGGTGCTGACTGACTTGGTGGCGTAACGGATAGTAGTTAAATAATGCAGCCGAATTGGGGAGACTGTGATTACGTAGTGTAAAGGTTATAGAATTAATGCTCTCAGTTACTCAGTGATACAGTGATTTAAAAGTAGCAGATGGTCATTTCAGTGAGGTTTATGTTACGGTAAATTTTAAAATAGTAATATTGTTACTAAATTGTAAATAAGCGTTTGATGTAATAAAAATAGCTCACTGATTTCACATTGATGTTTACTTTGTTGTGTTATTATGTTAGGATGTTCTTTTAGCTGCTGGAGAGGAAAGTCAAAGCATTTCTTATATTCTGTGTCTGTCTGTCAGTCAACTCATCAGTAGGTGTGTCTTTCAGGTGAGGGAGGGGTGGATGGTGATGGTGACATCACGCGGCCAGAGAACATCACCGCCTTCCGGAACTTTGTCCTGGAGAACACAGAACGGCGTGGCCTGCACTTCCTCATGGCTGACGGAGTAAGATCCTCAGTCATTGTTTTGCTTTGAAAGGGGAGTGATGGGCCACCAAGTTTGAGTGACAGGCAAAGTGTGATTGTAACTACAACGCATTTAATAGCTAGGCAGAGTTTGATTGCTAATTTAAGACCATGGGCTGTGCAAGACCTTAACCAGTAACAATGACGAGTTGGCTCAGCACTCCTAAGTATGGCCACATCGATAGCTGCTGTATATGCATGAAAAGTAACTTTTTCACTTTGCCCTTGACCTGCCATTTGAGTGAGGGTTTGCAGAGGAGAGGTGGTGGAGGCTGTGGGTGTCTGATGAGAGTTTGGTCTGTTTGGTCTGTGTACCCCACCTCACCCAACCCACCCACTCACCCACCCCACCCCACCCACTCCACCCTACAGGGCTTCTCTGTGGAGGGCCAGGAGAACATCCAGGAGATCCTAAGCAAACAGCTCCTGCTTTGCCAGTTCCTCACTGCACTGTCTGTGCTTAGGACGGGTGAGTGTGTGTGTGTGTGTGTGTGTGTGTGTGTGTGTGTGTGTGTGTGTGTGTTAAGTGTTGTTTTTATGTTAACCATCTCTGTGTATGTTTCTATGGGCATGTCCATCCTTTCCCATAAGCGCATTACTTCCTGGAGGCTGTTTAATGTTTGTCTGTTATGTTTCTCTGTAGGTGGGCACTTTGTGTGTAAGACCTTCGACCTGTTCACACCCTTCAGCGTGGGCCTGGTCTACCTGCTGTACCTCTGCTTTGACAGAGTCTCCCTCTTCAAGCCCATCACCAGCCGGCCAGCCAACTCAGAGAGGTGAGAGGATGACATGGCCTCCAGATATTAGGGACAGTTGTCCAAACATTTCTATTACTCTAGTCTTTGTCAAAAAGAAAACTTAAATGAAGAAATCTAGTTCAGTCGAGGACTAGGCTTAAAAGTTCAGTAAGACAATAAAAGAGCCATTCTTGCCACAACTACAAACGGAATCCTGATTATAAAGAAAATGTATGAAATATGAAGTAAGTGTGTGTTTGTGTGTGTGTGTGTGTGTGTGTGTGTGTGTGTGTGTGTGTGTGTGTGTCATATTGCAGGTATGTTGTATGTCAGGGGCTAAAGCCTGGTTCTGATGCAGTGCGGGAGTATCTGTTCACTGTCAACATCAAGCTCAACCAGCTGCGACACAAAGACTCAGATGTCAATGAGGTCGTCCCACTGGACATCATCAGATCAGACACAGACTTCTACCACCATATGATCCGCTCCAATGAGAGGTGAGATAGACACACACACACACACAGTATACACAACATACAGTACACCAAAACCCAACAATAAGCAAGCAATGATTTTTGATATTTGACATTTTTCTGTAATAATTTAAGTACAAAAGCTCTGAATGCAAATATTCAAACGAACTGTTCTTTTCCTTTTCCAGCCATTGTGCAGTGCAGGTGAAAGCCCTGGCCAAAATTCATGCCTTCGTATTAGATACGTAAGTTGCACTCACAGAAATACTACATATTGTAAATATAGTAAAGTAATTATGTTTGTGCTCTACGACTTTGATCGTTTCAGAGTACTTATTCTTTTAACCTGTAGGTGTGTGAGTGTGTGTGATCCACTGTATTCCTGATGGTGTTTGTTGCCTCTCTCTCAGTACTCTGTCGGAGCCTCGCCAGGCTGATATCCGTAAGGAGTGCCTCAAATTATGGGGGGTGAGTAACACCAACTTCCATTTCTTTCTGTGAACCCTGTAGTAGTCCATAGTGGCCTGGAACTGCACACATTAGTTCAGTACTCACTATAGACCGTTTCAGCGATGTAAACAAAAACATTGCTTTAATGTTCTATTTCACGTCTGCTTCATTAAGTTAACATGTGGGATATTAAAGGTGTACTATGAGATCTTGCATAGTTTTAGCGATATCGTTTTTGTCTCAAATAGTAGACATCTCCCCTTGATCAGCTTGCTGCCTGTCCCCTTAATGCAGGGTGAAAAAGTCTGGTCTTGGGAGATAACACAGGGGCTGTAAATGTCAAACAAACACTAGGGGCAGTGAGCAAAGTTGATTTAGCAGCGTGAATTTGAGAGTAGTGTTTTGTTTGGTATTTTGGTGTTTACATGGAACATCAACATCAGTGATATCATGCACGATCACATAGAAAGCCTTTAAAACGGAAGCCCTGTGGGAGCAGCTATTGAACTATAGTTGTCTAGCCATGGAAGATAATTGGTTGTTGTTTGATTACAGATCCCTGATAAAGCTAGAGTGGCTCCTGGGCCATCTGATCCTAAAAGCAAATTTTATGAACTAATGAAGGTAAGGAATTTCTGTATGTGTGTGTGTGTGTGTGTGTATATATATATATGTGTGGATATGTATGTGTGTGTGTGTGTGTAGATCTCCAAGTCATTGCTGGGCTGAAGGATTGATGTGAATAGACTCAGTCTGAAGTGTACATCAGGACTGGGGCTGAGTGCGGTCTAGTGAGATGTGAGTGTGCTGTTGCTGTAGGGTTCGGACATGGAGTGGTTGGGCCTGAAGCCAACGCCGCTGACCTCCAGCACACTGGACAAGGTGCAGCACGTGCTCGACCACAGGTGCATTGTGGGAGGAGGAGAGCAGCTGTTTCTGCTGTCACTTGGGGTAAGTACAGTTGCTGTTTCGATGTATAGTTCTTATTTTTGTCGTGGTACAATACACCATGGATGCTCATACATCAAGGTCTAGTACATCCTCTCCACTTTAACCACAAGTCTATTCCTAATGCCAGCATTTTTCTTTTCCTTTTCTCCTCTTCTCTGTTCTTTTCTCTCGTGTCTGTGTCCATGTGTGTCCCCTGGGCAGAGGTCTCAGATCTACACGTGTGATGGGCGCATGCCCCTGCGCTGGAGGAAGCTGGAGTCGGTCAACAAGCTGGAGCTGCCCAGGGACACCCTGCTGAGCGTGGAGATCGTCCAGGAGCTCAAGGGGGAGGTGAGAGGAGAGCTGAGCAGAGAGGGGTGAGGAGAGTAGAGAGAGAGGGAGAGTGGGCGGAGCAAAGGCAGTAAGGGGGAGGAACTTAAACGCTTTAAGGAGGGATGTGTTCTTTGATTAGTGAGTGTGTGGTCTTGAGGAGTGAGATGTGGTCTTGAGGAGTGAGATGTGGTCTTTAGGTGTGAGGTGTGTTCTTGAGGAGTGAGATGTGGTCTTGAGGTGTGAGATGTGGTCTTGAGGTGTGAGGTGTGTTCTTGTGGTGTGAGGTGTGGTCTTGAGGAGTGAGGTGTGGTCTTTAGGAGTGAGAGGTGTTCTGGAGGTGTGAGATGTGTTCTTGTGGACAGATGTGTGGTCTTGAGGAGTGAGGTGTGAGATTTTCTCATACATTCTGTTGTCTTGTACATTATTAATTTCCCACAGAATACTTCACATAGGTCTAGATTGTAGATTACAACCATCTTTTAGTAGGATTTTACTTTTCACATATTTGCAAGCTACCGTGAGGGTTTGTAATGGGACAAGAGGATGAAGTCGCCCAATATAAGGCCTGCTTAAGCACAGATTAGGGACAGACATAGACTGGCAAGCTTATGGGAAAATACACAGCAGGGTGTCTGAAGGAAAATGATGGATTAGTAACAGAACTGTGTTAAACCGCTTGACGCTGATTTCTTTCTGTGTGTGTGAATGTGTGTGTGTGTGCGTGCGTGCGTGTGTGTACAGGGAAAAGCCCAGAGAAGGATAAATGCAGTCCACGTTCTGGATGCGTTGGTGTTGAACGGGACGGACGTGAAAGAACAGCACTTCAACCAGCGGTGAGCGTGATATCCACACCCTCACCCCCATCTCATGTGCTAGTCACCATCCAACCATGACACACATCCAAGAACACAACTAAACATGGATTCCACAGAGCACATGACACTGCTGCTATCAGTGGAATTGAAATACTAGAATAGAATTGTTCTGGCTGTGCTTATGGCTGTGTCGTCAGCTGCATGATGCTGAATAGCTCAGCAGAGACCTTGGCCTTCAAGTACACTATGTAATTGCAGCGTCTGATTATTTGTCACAATGATACAGTGACATTGGGTCTCATCTGATGTCTGCTGGTGTTGGTGACTCATGTGCACGAAGGATAACTAAGGAATTGTGTGTGTGTGTGTGTGTGTGTGTGTGTGTGTGTGTCTTGCAGGATCCAAATGGTTGAGAAGTTTGTGAAGGCTGTGTCCAAACCTAGCAGGCCTGACATGAACCCAATCAGGTACACCTTTTCCTCTCTTGGCTTGAGTGTCTTAATGACTCTTTTTCATTCTCTATTTCCATCTCTCTCTTTCCATTCTCTTCTTACTCTCTCTCTCTCTCTCTCTCTCTGTCCCTCTACCTCAGTGTCCGATCTCTCAATTTCTCACTGACTGTGTCTTGCCCCTGCCAGGGTGAAGGAGGTGTACAGGCTGGAGGAGATGGAGAAGATCTTTGTCAGGCAAGTGCTCCTCCCTTGACGACTGAGTTGCACATGAGCTGAACTTGCCCATGCCGGCACTCTAAGAGAATAAGAAAAGGCACCAAACAGATGCTTACAATGGGATTCATTTGCCAGAGTTGTGGCATCAGATTCAAACAAATTGATAGCATCACACGTTAAAGGAGAAGTTCGGTGTGAAATGGACCTGGAGTGTATTGAAAGATGTTACCGAGTACAAACGTATATCAAATACCCGCCTCCGTTCACCCCAAGCGCTCCGTAGTACACCGTTATTAGCCTTAGCTTCGATTAGGCTAAAATGCTAGCTGTGGGGGCATCGTGTAGCCTATGCAGCTAAATCGCTATTTTTACTATTCTATTTTCAAGTGTCCCAATTCAGACTAATGAGGGAAGGCCACTGTTTTCAGACGATCTAATGAACTGTGTGCATTGGCGGTAAATCAAATAAACTTGGACTGGGTTAGCATATAGGAGACTAAATGTAAGAGTCTATGAATGATTTTATAATGACCTGAAATCAAGGTTCTAAAACCACAAATCCATAGCCCTAACGAAAGACGTTCAACTGTCATCAAACCAAATGGGCCGTGTCAGTGCACCGACTGCACAGACCGTCCTCTCCATCGTCTGGTTCTACGAGAGCTTCCGATTTGTTTGTTATCCCAGGGTCCCCTGTGCCATAGGAGCTGCAGCAACGTTTAGCAGATACGCCACTTTACAAACAGTCTGCTCTTTTTGCCTTTGTCTTTCTCTCTCTCTTGGTTTCACTCTCCCCCTGTCTCAGTCTCTCCCTGTTTCTCTCTCTCTCCCTCTCTCTCTCTCACTCACTCACTCACTCACTCTCTTTCCTGACTGGGGCCCTTGGGTGGGTGTCTGTCCCAGGAGCTCGCAGGAAGCCAGAGGCAGCATGGCTTGCAAAGCCCTTTTCCAGCTCATAAACTTGGGATTTATTTTTGCAGTTCTGCCCCAGTGTCCACCAGTTCCTCGCAAACTAAAGCACGCCCTCTGTCCTTCCGACTTTCAAAATGCTATTCCGCTGGGCAAGAAGGAAGACATCCGCACACATCCTGCCCTTATTTTTGCACCCATCCCTGTCTCTCTGAATAAAATCAGAGTGCAATGGCTCATCCGTGCACTCCTGCACCAGAGGTTTTTGGCTTATGCAACTTTTTACTCAGGATGCCGCAGACAACAGAAAGCTCAGAGTGTCACTTCCCCCTCTTCCCTTCCTTAGGGGGTAAATGGAAAAATGTATATTTATGAGGTGATCCCGTCTTATGATACAGTGTTTGTGTGTGTGTGTGTGTGTGTGTGTGTGTGTGTGTGTGTGCGCTCCAGTGGTCCGCATTGATCTACAGCCTTTGGGTGATATTTCACCTAGGAACTGGAGCAGAGTAATGTCTTGATACAGTAAATACATCACTGTCATATGTTGCATTTTTTTCTGTCTGCGGTTGTGATCATTGCCGAATATATATACTGGAGGCCACAGGTTTATATGTCAACAGACTGTAAATACCGCAAATATGCTCTTTTTTTCTTTGGTTTGTTTTGTTTGTCGTTTTAGTAACGGACCCCGCCATATGTACAGTATCCCACTCTTTTGACTGAGCTCTCATAGTGCATCAGAACAGACGGGAAGGGTTCCAAAAGGTTAAACCTCTGCCACTTAGCACTTCAGACTGTCCCAACCAGAGCATAATATCTGAGAAACCTAGACTTTTTGAACAGTCTCAATAGCACTCTTTAACCACTGGATTGTTGAGAAGAGACTGAAGAATTGTTAATGTCTGGTTTTAAGCAATACTCCATATGTCACAGTTTGACTGAATTTCTTACCTTACCCAGCATCTCTCTTTGATCAGATAGGCTTTACTCATGATGACTTACTGTGGGAGTAAATTCCAAAAAAGTTTCCCTTAGCAACAGATGGCCTTTTGACTTCATACACCATTTGTGCTGACGAAGAAGTGACTCATTAATAATTCTGGGTCGTTCAGACCCTATCAGTGATAGTTTTTGATGTGGAAATCGTTATTTGTGTTAACTAGAGTGACGTTAGTTATCATTTCTGTGAATGACCCTTTACTGTATGTGTTTTCGTCACACATACACAACTGTAGGAAACAGGGGCCAAGATGTTGAGGTCATTCTGATGCATGGTGACACTTAAAATAGCCTAATATTTTGGCGAAGATCTGGGAGGTATTCCAAGAAGGTGGTTCAGTAGCAAACCTGGTTAAGTTAACCTTGAGGTAGTGGTAAACCTGCTAATACAGTAGAAGAGCCTGGAGTCCTCATTCTCTTAGATGATGCCAGCAGTCTAATCTATTAGCAGGTTTACCACTTTCTTTAGGCTAACTTTTTTCACGTTTATCACTGAACCGCCTTCTTAGAATACCTCCCAGTGCTTTATAATCATTTGA
>JAVQKI010083264.1:0-5000 GCA_036025975.1 Nematalosa erebi
CCTTCCTTTAGATAGGAGTTTAAGCTACTCTGATCTTTATATTTTTTTTCTACTGATCTAGTGTGAAGTGCAAAGAGGAGAAGCTTACATGTATATTTTAAAACAACACTAACCAGACAGACAGACAGACAGACAGACAGACACACACACACACACACACACACACACACACACACACACACTAGGCATGGCACTGAACAAATAGATATATTCAGGACTTAAAAAATGACATCTTAACAGCTTTTAGCTCATAAAGACAGCATACTCTATTAACAACATACTGTAGCTTAGGACGGACCAAAAGAACTAAAAAAGAACTCTTCAGCCTCTCGAAAGAAAAGTTTGAAAGGAAAAACAATACGATTGAAAAATAAAAAAAAAGATCAAAGCTGGCGCAGAAAAAGGAATCTTATGTATACCATAGGGTATTTTAGATGAAACCAGTCATGACATAAAACAAAAACTGACCCAATACGCAGCCCTGTTTTCACCTCTATTTTTGGCAATAACTTCAGGACGAGGGCAGCCGGTAAGCCAAGTAATTTATGCACCAAAAGAAAAAACATTGACTTTCAAACGTGACATAGCCTGGAGCCGAGCTTTGAGGTTGATTTTATCTTCTGTCTGATGGTGCAAAGATACACTTCTCTCTCTGCCTCTCTCTCTCACACACACATGCTCTCTCCCTGCCTGATCTGACGCCAGAGCCTGAAGGATCAGACGCAGCGGGTAATCGCCTCCGATTCGGCGTTCCAAAGCCTTAACTCGACGTTTCGCAGGCCAAACCCAGTAGAGAGTCCACAATAAGCACACTGGTGGAGCCGTGACTGAGGCACGCTTGTCAAAACTGATCAGCCAAGGCCATGCTAATGATGGTGTGGGTGAGAGATTTTTGGACTGCACAAGCTAAACTGTCTTCAGATCATATTAATGTTTGTGATGAAAATAGTTGCATAGACGAGAGTGTTTCTCTAGGAAACCTTCTCCTGAGATCTTTAAGCCGAAAGTCAGGTTTCACACATTTTGGCTACTTTAAAAAACAAGTAAACATGAGCATCGACATCTGCCAACTCTTGCATTTGCACACACCACTTACTAGAAGAGGTGATATCCCATGGTGACTGTGTGCAGAAGTTAGCAAATAGGCTAACATAGCTTGACTTACAGCACATGTAGTCATGACATACATCAGTGGCAGATGTGGTGCATGCAGTGATATGCCTGTTGTGAAGTTGAAGGGTTCATTTCCTGTCTATTATGCCAGGCTAATATGGCAGCATTGGGGAGAAAATGCCACTTTGGAAAAGGTTATGCAAACAGCCTGTGAAAGGACAACTTCGGCACAGAGAGCGCTACCCTTTCCTTCTGCGGCAGCGTCAAAGGCCAAGGCTTGTTAGGTAAATATGGAGAAAAATGCAAAAGCGTGAGATTGGCAGCCCTCCCTCTGGAGTCTCCCAGCCCCCAACTAACCCCAAGACCACCTGTCCCCTACTGCCTGATCGAAAATCATGGGGTGTCTGCAACCTTTTAAGAGGAAGTAAATGAGAGGACATTACATGAAGTGTATCCATTCACTCCAACTTTCCAGGAATTTTAGTCAGAAGTCAGATTATGAAAAATGTCCCCTTCATTCTTTGCAGCGAATGAAATCAAATCTCCAGTGTGCATGTGATGAGATACTGCTGCATGCTTTTATGTCATTTCTATTCATTGCACCGCAGTCAATGGCTGTATATGCATCATTTTTATTACATAACAGCACATATACGGGTCAAATTTAAACACAACAAGAGATCACTTATGTGCTTTGGCCACTTCTGACTACATTCTATTTTTAAAATAATCCCTGTCACTCGAGAGACGTCGCAAATCTTCTACATGAGCAATCTCTTTTCACAGGGCAGAACTGCTGACGAAGAATGCGTCGAGTGGAGAGTTTTATGGCTTAATCCATATTAATATGAGCATCTCGGAGAAAGGCAAAGTGGTCATTACATTTTTCATAATCTCTGCTCTCCTGCGAGCCACAGATAGTGGGCATAATTAATCCCCGTGATAAATGGCCAGGCAGCGGCTACGGCGGAGGAGGCAGCCTGTGTGTTTGGAGGACGTGTGTGTGTGCGTGTGTGTGTGCGCGCTCTCTATTGTTTCAGAGTGAGGGGCCCCTTCACCAGCACCGCCGCAAGCTCTGTGGGTCGACTGGCCGGGTCAGCTCTCTCATTAGCTCAAAGCACAGAGCCTTTGCTTGGCTGAAAGGGCCCAGTGACCAGATGTGGAAATGAGTGGACGGGCAAAATGAGGGGCTCTGAAGCGACAGAAGAGATGGCTGCGCCCCACACACACACACACACACACACACCATACCCCACCCCACACACACACCCACACACCCCATCCCCCACACACACACACACACACACACACACAGTCTGTCTGAACCCTGAGCCCTCGCTCCACACCGACTTTATCGTACCGCGCCAGCACGGCGGCTATCGGCGCAGAGTTTAATCAATTAGCATGTCATTAAGATAGCTTGTTTCAACAGGGAGGGCCTGGAGAGGTGTGTCTGGGCAGAGGCACACCGAGGACACTTCTCAGCAGGAGAGTGTCTGGCTGGGGCTCCGAGAAGTAGCTTTCCTGAACAAGAGTAGACGACCAGAGGAAAAAAGGAAAAAAGAAAAAAAGGGGAAAAAAAAGAAAATCTTCCATCCAATGCTTGAGACAACTTGTGTGCTGATATGAACCATTAAAAGAATAACAGCAACAATCTCCAGGACTTAGAAATGCTATTATGGTTTGGATGAAGGCTGCAAAAAAGAGGGGTGGGGAGTACTTTGATAGACAATAGCGTCTAGGGGCTGTCTCTCCTTCTAAAGGTTAAACGTGGCTTTAAAGGTTAATATCAGTCTGTCACTGTCAGAAGATAAGGAGGTGTTGCACTGGTGTCACTGGGTCCTGCTAATTAATGAACACAAGACAAGGGAACAAAGACGAGGGGAAACAATATATTTATATATATATACACACACACACACACATACTCCACGTAAACTTTCGATTACAATTGCTCTGATTCAAATTCACTAAAATCATTTGGCACCCACTTGACACCATCTGCAAGCTTTTGTCGGTGGCTTTGTTTCAGTGGCTTTTCAGCGTCTCAAATGCAGCTGTGTTGAACGGGTGTGTCTGTGCGTGTGTGTGTGTGTGCTTTATGGACACTTCAGGCTAGTCAGGGTGCATAATGCTAATTTGACTTCTTGACTGAGCTGACAGGAGGCTCAAAACGCAGATGCGCTGCATTCATGAGAGCCCTGACCTCTCCAAAAAAAGAGTTTGACAAAGGCTCCATGCTTAGAGTGTCTTTAGCAATGTCACACGGTGGCAGACGGAGCCATTTGGTAGGGAAAGAAAGAAATCAAACAGACACTGGCTGATTATCAGCTTGGGCGAACATCTGTAGAGAATAATCACTTCCGGGAGGTGAGAACTGAGCCAGATCCCCCTGATCATCTCAAGTAAGGTGAAATTAGGGTAGGGGAGAAAAAAAACAACACATTTTAACGGCACGTTATCTCCAGACACACCTCAGTCAGAGATTGTGATTAATATTAGCATTTCTTCCTAATAAATTTTTATCTTAACAAGCTGTCAGGCTTCACAAATATTGATTTTCATGGTTGAAAAAAAAAATTATAATCAGAGAGGATTAAGATGGAATTCATCAACATCAATGCGCCAAGGTTTATATCTTCTCATTAAATCTCCTGCTTAATTAAAGGAAACCATAGCTTCGTCTATATTTTTTTTTGTGCCACTGCTGGTGCTTAGGACTCTTTGTATGACTGCTGTCCTGTCTTTGGGATCTAAATTGAAGTTTTTTGTTGTGGTTAAGCAATGGTTCTTGAACACTAGCAGGCTAATTAAGCAGTTGATTTTAAAGACAGGAACATACAGCGTGACTCAATCAAGGTTAATTAGCATACTCATGCTTATAATATGATACATTATAATTGAATAACACTTATGCAGATCTTTTTATGCTGGCTGATTTAGACTAATCTCAATTCACAGGGGAAGATGCAAATGATAGCAATCCTCTTTACCTTTTATGTTTTATCTGAATAAGAACAAAGCGTTCTGCCTGCTTTACACCCAAATAAACATCAGTAGTTGAGTTTTTAATACAGATTTATGTTATAATCTCTTGGCATAAACCCAGTTGTGTCACTGTACTCCATCGCAGACATGAAGTCAAAGCCCACTGCGAAAGCAATGTCAGCTTCAAGGAGCGGTGACAGACAAACAGGTCGTGACTTTCCCCCATCGTGGAGAATGGATCATGTGCTTGCCACTGGAATGAGATATGCTCCGCGGCGGTGAGGGTGAGGGCGAAGGCGAAGCGAAGGCCTGCGTCAGCAGAGCTGCTCTGATTGGAAGCAAACGGGCCGAGGCCGAGGGTTTGGCAGGGTCTCCAGCGGCTTTCTCTCTCTCTCTCCCCATCCCCTACTCCCTTCATTGCTCCCCCTCTGCTTTCTCTCTTTCTCTCTCTCTCTCCATCCCCACGTCCCTTCATTGCTCCCCCTCTGCTTGCCTGGCTTCCTGCATCTCCTCCATCATGGTGACACATGGTGAGAGAGAGGAGAGAGATAGAAGGGGAGAGAGAAAGAGAGAGAGAGGGAAAGGGATGAGAGAGATAGAAGGGGGGAGAGAGAGAGAGAAAGAGAGGAACAAGCAGCAGGCAAGATAGGGAGAGGGAGAGAGATCAAGTTAGCTAGAGAGAGAGGGAGAGAGAGTGTCTGGAGAGAGACCTTGCATGTGTGTGTGTGTGTGTGTGTGTGTGTGTGTGTGTGTGTGTGTGTTTAGTCATGCCTGCAGCCCATGTCTCCACGCCTGTCCGTGTGACATTCGACTCGCATGAAAGGAGGCCAAGGCCAGCGATGAAGTGGAGTGGTGGCGTTTAGAAGGCCGCTGAACACTTCGAGCACGATGCCAGTCTT
>JAVQKI010083264.1:10000-11839 GCA_036025975.1 Nematalosa erebi
CCTGTGTGGTGTTGCCGAGGCTGATTTCATTACAAACGCACCCGAAACAAAATCCCAGTCACTTACAAAAACATTGTTGAGAGGATTGCAAATGGAGTGTACCTGCATTATGCTAAACAGCCTACCAGTGGGGATGGGGAAGAGACTCGGACTCCACTGCTATCCGATAAAAGCATGCTAATCACCATAGACTGCCATTCATCTTGAAGGCATCTAGATGGTATAAACACTCCGCTAGCTCCTATTTGCTATGTGGCTAGGGCCCTTGTTGCCTTCTGTGAATTACACAGAGATGGCAAGGAACCATTTAACTTACAGATTTAATTACCAGGCTGGGCTGTAAACATGGCTTGGCATTTTGCACGCCTGGTTGTTTAAAAAGGCATCATAATCACTTATTCCATTTAGAAATTAGCTGCATCTTATTTAATCCGATGTGTGTATTTTTTCCCCTCGGCTAGCGGGCTTGAAGTGCTCTCCAAACATAGACCAATTTCAGAGTCAACAGACCATTTAAGAACTGATTTAAGTCAGATTGCAATCTAATTTGCCATGCACGGCGGACACGGATCCGCTGAGCGATCAGCTGAAGCATGAGCAGATTTTGGCTTAAGGTTTTTCGTCAGAGCGGCTGCCATCCCAACCCCGCCTCTGGATTTCCCTCCTTTGACAGACACCGGGTGACCGGAGTGTTGAGCTTTCCTTGACAGAGACCGCAGACTGGGTCACATGTAGCAGGAGGGGGAAGTGTGCAGCAACAGCAGCAGTGTCTGATGACCATGTGTTCTGAATTATCGACAGAACGTTCCAGAAGGAATGCTCAGTGTAATGAAAACTCCATCTTTTCCATCACTACATATACGGGTGGATTCAACCTTCCCCCCTCTCCTTAAAAAGGTGTAGTGGTGGTCTGGGAGAATGGGAGAGAAAACCAACGTCACTGACCTTATCTTGATTCCTCTTGACCCAGGACCTGGCAGTTTTCAGGGCGATCTCTGCAGCAGGCTCGTTGGGGAACCCTTCAAACAGAAATGGGGTACAGGTAAATATAAACATCCAGACCAAAATATACTGCAAAAACCATGAGGCGCAGCCAACGTCACCCATCAACTCATAATTGACTGCCAGTGATTGATAGGCAATGTTGAATCCGGATTCTTATGTGGAGATAGACGTCAGTATATTAGAAGAGGCAATGCATTTCGGACCAACTAAAAGTGCAATACTGTACAGCATTTAGCTTTCCTTGATTACATAGTCACGTCGCTGCTCAGAGATTTAAAAGGCCATTTAGTCAACACAACATGATCTCTTACACCATCCTGCCTCAACTCTGCAAGCGTCCCCTGCGCAACAATGGGGCAGAGCCGATGTATTGACCAGGATGGGTAAGGAATGGCATCCCTAAGTATCATCATATAAATCACTGCAGCTATGCCAGGGTGGGAGCGGCACTTCCGCCTTAACACAGCACATCGATCTCTCTCTCTCTCTCAGAGAGAGAGAGATTAAAAAACAGATTGGGAGGTGGATTAATTTTTAATATGGCTGGAGAGCTCTCTCGCCTGGATGCGGATTCCTAGATCATGTGCTGTCAAGCTGGCCCGTCGAGAACTCTTGTGGTCGGGCCTGGTCATCAGCTGTGACCCAGACAGAACAGTGCAGAGCACAGCCGAGCTCGGCCTCAACAGCACTCAGCCCCTCAGCAGAGTGGACGAGAGGGGGGGGGGGGGGGGGGGCAGAGCGGTTTTAAAACAAACCGGGGGGGGGACAAGAGTGGGTGGAAAAATGAAGGGGGAGACACGGGGGGACGGGGATGTAGCGCGGGTTAAAGCGGGG
>JAVQKI010083423.1:0-13799 GCA_036025975.1 Nematalosa erebi
TGGGTTGGTTTAAGTTTAAGTTCAGCTTAATGAATGCCTGAAATGCGACATTCCAAGTGTTGACGTCTCGCGTTCTCCCTCAGAGAACCGAGGTTACGTTAAGTAACCGTGACGTTATAAACCTCCATATAAACCTCTTCCTGTATGAGTAGGAAAGTGCAACATAAATGCAGTCCCTTTACCATTTATTTCATCATTTACTTTACCATTTCAATTGACTGGGGAATGTAATTATAATGAAAGTGCTAAGCAATATAATTATGTGATGGTTGTATTAGAATGAATACAAGGAAGTTTTAATGTCATAAAGAAACTTCATAAAGATCAATGAAGATCACTTACCGACACAGCCCACTCCAGTGGGGTTAAGCTCAAAGTCTGTCGGGCAGTTACACTCATACGATCCAGGGACATTCACACAAAGCCCATTTACACAGTTTATAGGGTCCAGGCACTCGTCTACATCTGCAAGAACAAATCACACATGTGTCAAAGTATATTGCAGTCCTCTACACACAACAGAGGAGACAAGCAATAAAACGGAAAAGCACTGAAATGGGGCTATTAGTCATATGACAGTCAGGTACCTGTGCAGTTTCCTCCAGACCTGTCCAGCTCATAGCCGTCGTCACAGATGCAACGGAACATTCCGGGGAGGTTCTTGCATTTGCCAAACACACAGATGCTATGAAACGTGCATTCATCAATATCTGGAACACAGGAAATTGTTGCTTTTATTGACGGCAGAAGGGCTGTAGTGGCTCACTCGCAGAAAGCCTGCATGTACTGTTTTTACCCATACAAATAATTATTGCAATACTCCTTGTGCAAGAGCCTAAATTACTAAAACCACTTCAACCCTCCAAAACTTCTGCTGCCAATTCACAGCACTTGGAGGAGCCAGGGATGCAAACTCGTACAACACACAGACACACAAGCATGTGCACCCTCAACACTGACACACAAACACACACACACACACACAAACAAACTGTATGCATCCAATCACTCTAACACACACAAATAAAAGAAAAAAGAAAAAATAGAATTTCCAATGGGATAATAAAAGCATCTATCCATTTATCTATTACACACACACACCAAGTGGCAGAAGAGAAGACATAAAAAGGTTTCATGGGTTTCATGTGACTATGTGTCTTATGGTTGGCTAAGGACACAATCAGCTCCAGTGTTTGGATGTGGCTTTAAATAGAAGACCAGCCTTTGATTTCTCCAGAAATGTATCATTTTATTCACCACATTTACCCTGTTACACACGCAAAACCGTGCACACACACACATATAGCACACTGACGAACACACCCACACGCACATACACATTCACACGCACATGAACACACTCACACAAAAAATATATAAATACACACACAAATGCACGCGCGCGCACACACACACACACACACACCCACAGCTGTTCACTTCTCCACAGGACGGCCACAGGGAGGGAAATGCTACTTCTGTCGAGATGCAAACTTTTGTTTCGAAGGACAAATTGCAGCAACAACATACTGTTATATCTTGATGATATCATGGTTTTCATGGATTATTCAGCAGATAATTTAAGCAGTGTTTTTGGCTGTGTGTGTGTGTGTGTGTGTGTGTGTGTGTGTGTGTGTGTGTGCGTGTGTGTGTGTGTGTGTGTGTGTGTGTGTGTGTTTAACTGACCTTGGCAGGTTTTGCTGTCAGGGGCCGGGACAAAGCCCATCTCACACTCACAACGGTAGCCACCTGGCACGTTCAGACACTGACCGTTCTCACACAGATTCACATTCTCAGCGCACTCGTCCATGTCTGTGTGTGTGTGTGAAAAACACAATGTATACACATGACGAGAATACACAGTAATCTATGGTTTATTCTAATAATGATAACTCATAACAAAATTAGACAGTCAATCATGTGCTGTAGGATCATAGAACCATCTCATACAATGAAAATGCCAACATGCCACACTTAGGTAAGTGAGTGCTGCTGCAGCTCAAAGTAAGAGTGTGTTTACATTGCTTAACCTGTGAATGCTTTGCATTGTGCATGTGTTTTTTACCTGTGCATGTGAGTGTTGTTAGCTTGTGCAGGTGTGAGTATGTGATGTCTACCTGTGCAGGTGAGGCCATCACCAGTGAAGCCCGGGGAGCAGGTGCAGCGGTAGGAGCCAGGTGTGTTCAAACACTCAGCGTTCACACTGCAATGGTGTGTTCCATTGGTGCACTCATCCAAGTCTACACGAGACAAGACAGACGTACTAAGACATCATTCAAATGGTATGCTATGATTTTTATCTGTTTATTATTACAATCATTTATCAAGTATTAGGATGTCTTTGGCGAAGCATATGAAATGTGAAAATGAACTGAGGCTGAGGCATGGTCATTTTTTGGACAAAACAGGCCTAAAGATTAAAATTTAATTTGCCTATAAAGTTTCATTTCTGTTCTCAAACTGAAAAGATTAAATTGTAATATTCCTCAGACATAACTATATTCCCAAAATCCAAACTGACTAAGGAAAGTTCACTTCTTGGACAAAATACTGGAATTATGTCCAAATTAATTTGGTATTAGGTATGGTAAGCTCTTCTTGGGAAGAGTATGAAGTTGTTATTCAGCAGGCACTTTTACTGTATATCACCAGCACAAACCCTCGAGATACTTGTATCATAGCTCCTCCCTGACTTTGATGTCCGGCATGGTTTGCATTTGAGAACAACGTCAGCGATTGGCCGCTCAGAGACATATCATCTGCACCCAGCTGTGAGCGGCATCTCTGTGGACCGCCGAAAGGCGCTGCAACAGAGCCAGCTGATTCCTCAGAAACTCTGCGGGTGATGACAAGACTAACAGCCGACACACGACTGCCTTTGTTAGAGCTATTTTGTTTTTGACCCCTCCGACCCCCCCACCCACGACCCCTTAAGAGCATCTGACCCAACTCCAATGGGGGATGACGCAGTGATGGGTCTGAAGATAAGGAGATTATGCATTAGAGTGCATCCACTCTCCAGGGGAACACATTGAGAGACTCTGGACACTAATATGGAGATAGAGTGAGTCACAGTCTGAGGAGTGAGGGAGAGCCCAGAGGACTTCAGAAACGCTTCCAGCACTTTACTTCACCGCTCCTTGAGATCACACAGCAGCAGCAGCAGACAGCTGGAATTGCTCTCTTTCTCTAATCCTTCTCTTCTCATTCTTTTTCTTTTATTTTCCATGTCCCCCCTCACTCTTCCTCTTTCCATTTGGAGAGAAGTGTTGTGTGAGAGGGGCATTGTGACAATTAATGACTCAAAGAACAATTTTCTTCTTAAGTTTCTGACTAGATTGTTTTTCCGGAAAGGTTGTTAAAAGTCTGTCTCTGTCTGCATTTTCGGCCCACTTTCAGTCCCTTTCTATTATATCTTTTCTATGCAATCCTTCCAGCTAGTGATCAGCTCTCCATCACTTTCCCTTTCTCTCTTCTCCTCTCCATCTCAAATGTCTCTCTCTGTCTCTTCCACACACACACACACACACACACACACACACATGCACACACACACACACACATACACACACACACACACAGAGCGAGCCAGCAAGGCTCCAGAGAGCTGGGCCACCAATGAGCTAGGCACAGAGAAGAGCAAGCAGTGCCATAGATCACACTGATACACACCACACACACCACACACACACACACACACACACACACACACACACACACACACACACACACACACACACCTAGTGGCACACTGAGGCCACACTCGGCTCTAAAAATACCCGCCTCCTTCTTTCATTACTGGCAAATCACTGTTCTCCTCAATGCATTTGTTTTAATGAGCGATAGTGAGCAGTGGCTTGGATGTGTGCTCCTGTCTGAATTGCATTAGCAGGAAGCACAGACCATTTAAAAGTGGTTTTAGGAACTTCCACCCCAAAAGTAGAGAGAAGTCATTTGGAATCACGCAGATGTAATCCAAAGATACCCCAGTGTATTTTGGGGGTACTGAATGCATGCACGCAGTCACCTGATGACAGACTCATCAAGTTGTTTAACAGATGTTTCTCCCTTCAAAAAGCTCAACACTTAAGTAAATGCATCTATTTTGACCACATGTCGGCTTCATGGGCGATTGCCATGGCCACAACATCTCTGATTTTCTGGAAGTCTATTTCTCGCCATAAGTGCTCTGAAGGGCCATTCTAGGAACAGGGATAAAAACTATAAGTAACTAACTATAACAATATCAGAATCCACACTGACTTATAACAAACGTCTCTCTTCATGTGGATGACTGATGAGTCTCACATTCAATGGTTTCTGATTGGCTGTGAGTTCTCTATTAGTTGAACTACTCTGTGTTAACCAATATATTACCCATTGATTAACATCTTGTGTTCTCCTTCAGAGAACAGTGGTCATAAACAGCACATATCATCCACGTCCTCTATAAAGCAAACTACTTTGCGTTAACCAAAGTAAAATGGATTCCCATTTACGCCTTGTGTTCTACTTCAGAGACCAATGGTTATCACCTTTTTACATTTTTTATTACACTAGAAGCGACCCCTAATGATTTATGAGTTGTTGCCATGTTTGCAGTCGGGGTGATATGATTTATACTTTATCTCCTGAAGTGATAATAATACTGTTGTTTTGCCATTCTAGTTCTAGTTCCTGTGAGTGGTCCTTCATAGTCATTGACCAAGACCCCTGAATCTGGCCAATCAGGACCACTCAAGGGGTGTAAGTCTGATTGTGATTTTTGGCGAGGTGTGCCAACCTAGAGTTAGAAAATATGTTCTAATATTGCATTCAGGGTAGCTTTTATTGTTTTATCAGCCTGTTTATGTCCATTAAGTCTATGGACAATTTCATTATAGGTTAATAAGGCTAAGAAATTAACTAATAGATATTACCACAAAACTTGCGCAGCTGGTTATTTACATTAAGACGATGTTTTGTATTGCACGTTTACTGAAATGGCATGCATATGTAAATGTAAATGAGGCACCATACTCTTAAGTTAGATCTTGTGGAGTGACAGATACTTTTTTGATATTGTCATTTTTGTATTGAGAGAGAATGAAGAGAGTATATGGAGGCTCAGGCAAGATCTTACCCACACACTTGACCCCATTGCCCAGCCAGCCCTCACGACAGGAGCAGTGGAAGGCTCCGGGTGTGTTGACACAGGTGGCGTGGATGTCGCAGTTATGGGCGTCCACCTCACACTCGTCCACATCTGCACAAGGGGGGAGATGGATTATAACTTCGTTGATGGACAATTTTTTGGTGAATCATGTAGATTACCTCAGACTTTTAAGAAAGAGTCTTCAGTGGAAACGGATTCACTTGAATGAAATTGGATGTTTAAAAGTTCTGACTGAGTAATATTAGAAAAAAAAATTAGAAAAAAAATAGCATTATATTAATCACAATAATGAGGCTGTTTTTATATCCAACACAGCATACTGTGTCATCCTAATGTCAGATATTAAAAAGACATTAGGAGCAATTTTTACGAGCCAAGGAAAACAGGCCGCATTTGGAGCGGGCATGGGAATACAGGTAACACTAACAGAATGACTCGTCCTAAGGAAACATGCCGGTACTAGCTAAAGAGATGAAGGCGTGTAATGGCAGTAATTCATCACTGCAATCAGGGAACTGACCTGTACAGCCAGACGTGCCGATTTTGACAGAGTAGCCCACGTCACAGTGGCAGATGAAGGAACCCTTGGTGTTCTCGCACTCTCCAAACAAGCACAGGTTAGTGTTTAGCTCACACTCATTCACATCTGTAGGCATAAAAACACACACACGCATGCTCACACACACGTAAGGGAAAGAAACAGCTCACAGATGGGGATTCCCACAATGCAGTGCAGCTGGAGCAGATGTGATCAAAAAAAACACTTTCCTAAGATAGGCATAGATATTTTTAAATCCATGACATTGGTTCCAGTAGACCAACATAAGGGCATCACCGGATTACTACACCGGGCCGTTTGCTTGTCATGTCTGTTGCGTCGGAGGTCTATAATTGTGTATTTATTGTTGCAGTCGAGGCCTGGCCATTGAAGTGGTTGTGTGAGTTATGGATGCAGACTGGGCCAACGTGCTGGGGATCCTGTGCCTGAGTGCCCAGTGGGATTACTGAATACTTTCCCATGTGGGGCGGAAGAGGTGTGTATCACCCACACACGTGTATATGTACACACAGAGACAGACAGACAAACACACACACACACACACACACAAATGAAGAAATACTCCACTCCCCTACACACATACACACACATAGCACACTCTCACCCACAGATATATATATATACATACAATCCTTCACAAAGGTGACACATGTAAAAAAGTTCCACACTCCTCTTGCTGCTCTCCATACATCATTGCTTCCCTTGCAGGAGTCTTGTGAAGCAGAAATATTTCAAAACACAGACAAACACACACACACACACACACACACAGACACACACACACGCTGACTTACTCACTCACTCACTCACTCACACACACACACAGATGCACACAAATCATTCACCAAAGTTATTATTACTATGCTATTACGTTTTATTGGGTATTACTTTGTTAGCCTGAGCCTGAAAATGGCCATCTGTTTTGTGAACACTGTTTACCCAGCAGCCGTGCCAGTGTAGGGCCAGCAGTAGTGGAAGCAGCCAAACGGGAGCGAGCGGCAGGGGGGACACTATACCTATGCAGCTCTTCATGTCCATGGATGCCATGAATCCATCGAAACACAGGCAGTGGTACTCCCCGGGGAGGTTTGTGCACTGTCCTCCATCACAGATGCCAGGCTCCTCCTCACATTCATCCACATCTGAGAAAGAGAGAAATTGACAGAGACAAAGAGAGAGGGAGGGAGAATGTGAGTGAAAGAAACAGAAAGAGGGAGGGAGGAAGGGAGAAAATAGAGGGTGACACAGACATAAAAAAATGACAGACAAGACAGAGAATGTGTGTCAGAGAAGAGAGGGAGCAATGAAGAGGGAAAGACAGAGGAATAGATAGAGACAGAGGGATGAAGAGAGAGAGTGAGAGAGAGAGAGAGAGAAAGAGTGAGAGAGAACAGCTGGAGACCAGACCTTCACCGCCATATTAAAATCACCTCCATGACGGGCCTACTGTTTGAAGTGGAGAGGGCAGACCAAAGTCTGCAGAGCAGCCAGCTCTAGCCCTGAAGGGCACCATCATAAAGGCCTCTGTCAGCACTGAAACCTGATAGGAATTTGCATGAAGCATGCTTTATAAGGTGCTGTACAGATTACTTGGGAATTACTTGGGAATAAAGTAATAACTAAGAGAAACAAAAAACTATCTCTATATATGAGGTGATGACGGAAAACATCTTCGCTCAGGTGTGATGTGGGGAGAGATGGTGAGGAAAGAAAGGGGAAGTAGAAAAGAGATGTAGATAGAAGATATAAAGTCTGAAAACTTGACAGAGCATAATCCATCTAAATTGCAAGGTATAAAGACAGAGGGAATGAAAAAAGAGTGAAAGAAAGAAAGACAGATGGAGGACGGCAGACAGAGAGCTGATGTCAGAAAGATGAGGCAATGAAGACATGCACTGTGGAGGAGAAGGAGAGAGAAAGAGAGAAGGAGAGAGACAGCAAAGACAGAGGACAGCAGACAGAGGACAAAGGTGTGAATGAGAGATGTGCTGCGGTGGAAAAAGGGACAGAAAGAGAGAATAAGACCCTGTTTACATGCATCTAGATATATTTATAAACTGATGTTTTTTTTATTCGTTAATTTTTAAATTGCATTTACAAGTATCCAGCAAAGTCCTCAGAATCCAGCTTTTTGAAAAATCTCCACTTTGGAGCCCATTTTAAAAAATATCTGTTTGAGGTAACAGTCCGTTTACACGTAAACCAGAGGCCGATAAAAAAAATATCAATTTATAGAGATATTCACATACGTCTAAACAGGGCCTAAAAGGACAGAAAAGACAGAAAGCAGATGGAGGATGGTGACATAAGCTGTGAATAATGTGCTGCAGTGGAGAACAAGAAAGAAAGAGTAAATATGAGAGTGGGAGTACAGTCGAGGGAAGGAGGGCAGAAGACAGACAACTAAGGCATTAAAGAGAGATGTGCTGGCCTGGAGAAAAGGAGATAGAAAGAGAGAATGTGAGAGGGTGGAGGGGAGAGATGGAGAAGAGTGGGAAAGAGGTTTAATGAAAAGGTGCTTGGTGGGTGTGTGGGTGCTGCTGTACCAGCGCAGCTCCTCTGGTCGGGCATGAGGGCGTAGCCTGAGTTACAGCTGCACTCGTAGCTGCCCTCTGAGTTGGTGCAATGCACATCACAGCCACCGTTCTCTATGGTGCACTCGTCAATGTCTGAAACACACACACACACACACACACACACACACACAGACACGCAACACACACACAAAACACACACACAAACACACACACACACACAGGGTTTATTGCTTTTATACTGTATAGGGCAGGGGTCGTCAACCTTTTTAACATAATAAGAAATGGTCTTGCTCCTTTGCATGCCAATCAACAGACCAATTGTTTTTTACCACATTTTACTATGCATAATTTTGGTGACACATTTTCAACAAGACAATACTGTATGTTGAATATGTTCTGGCTGAAGGCCAGATGTGATTTTTTTGAAAATAAAAACTAAAAGAATTTTTCCATCAATCCAAATGAATAATTAAAAAAATAATAATAATTAAAGGTTCCTAGAAAAATGTCAATAATTTGGTTCGTTTTCACTTCATGTACCAATTCAAAGCCTTGAATTCTGAAATTCGAACAAATACAACAAAACTTTCAAAATACAAGAAGGACACAGCATTTGTGTACAGTACATTGTGCATTCCCATAATATCCGAGAGGGATATGCCCGAATGACTGAAACGTCTGAGCTTTTTTGCCATAACTGCTGCGCAGACTAATGAACCGCTACGCAGGGATTCATGTTGTAGAAAAATATTTTAAAGGCCGTAGGGTGCTAATATTACCGTCTGTCACCCTATGCACCCTACAACAGCCAATGGCTGCTCAACAGCAAATGAGACGGCAAAACTTTTTCTAATGTATAAATACAGGGGCTGCACACTATTGCCGGCGTGCAAGGGAGAATCCCTCTACGCGTCAACTGTGGCACACATGTCAGGGGTTGCCGACCCCTGTTACTGTATAGGGGTGAAGAGAATACCTTAACCAATATGACACAGTAAATGGAGGGAAAAATGAATGCATAAATACGAAGACTAAAACTAAAAAAAAAAAAAAAATACTAATGTTTCATCTTTAGAAATACTGTGAAAGGGAAATCCATAACCCACATACACAAAAATGTATTTGTTTATAAGATGATAATAAATCGTTTACAATCCATCTATTATCCGTCTGAGTTTCACCACGAGACTGGATGAGTGTCCGGGTCCTACCTGTGCATCCCTGTAGGTCAGGTGTGGGCTGATAGCCGGAGTTGCAGGTGCAGCGGTACGTCCCCACAACGTTCACACACTCGCCGTTTCGACACAGGGTGGAGCTCAGCTCACACTCATTCACATCTGTGGACAGATCAGATTAGAAATCTCGTCACAATGTGTTCTCACGGTCATTCACACACAGCTTTAACATGCCGAGAGGCCCTTAGGAGATGTTCATCTCTTGTTAAAGTAGTCATGAAGAAGATCTTATCCAGGGTCACTAGTCAATATAGCATCTAACATGCCTGATGTGTCTGTCAGTGCATCTCTCATCTACTTAACCTCATTGACTTTCTAAGCCTCAACATTTCAAGACTTGAGTGTCCAACTGAGCTTGAACTCTCTCACAGAGAAGAACGCCAGTCAAGCTGGGAGGGGACTTCTTTTCCGAATGGGAGGATAAGAGTAAAGCTGACAGAGCCCTATTAAATGACATCAATTGAGGGACATTGAATGGAGGGCAAAGTGTTTGATGTCTGGTGTTAGATGTCTGCAGTGCTGAAGGGTTGGGGAATGTCCAGATTTATTTGGCTATGGAACTTCCTGACCTGGAACGTTATTGCCTGACCTCTCCATATTCAAGGGTGTGGAAGGCTGACATCATTGCTTTTCTACGGCAAGAGAGGAGTGAGGACGAATGAAATTGTGCTGGTAATGTCTTGAGTATGTGTGTGTGTGTAAGCCAATGTGGTTGAGCGATTTTTTTGTCTTCATAAACAAAGACAGATAAATTACTAGTGATGACTAATTAGTGTTTATCTATGACTCTCTCTGTGTTAACGTGTGTGTGTGTGTGTTTGTGTGTGTGAGACAGCAAGAGAGACAGAGAGAATTCACCCTCGCAGGCGTCCCCGTCTGTAGATAACTGGTGTCCCTGTGGACACACACACTGGTAGCTGCCGTCTGTGTTCTCACAGGAGCCGCCGCGGCACAGGCCCGGGTTCCGCTCACACTCATCAATATCTGTGGAGAGAAAAACACATACACACACACACACACACACACACACACACACAGACACACAAGAGAGAAAAAAGTATGAAAACAACAACAACAATTAAAAAAAACACCCACGAGGAACACAAAATATACAACATGCTCACAATACACAGAACCTTTACATTGTAAACACAATATAAAATCCAAGGCCACAAACTGTCAGTTCACCTCTCATAAATATTACACTCACCCATGCAGTTCTTCATCATCATGAAACCGCTCTCGTAGCCGTCGAAGCACTCACACTCAAAGCTGCCTGGTGTGTTCACACAGGTGCCATGGCCACACAGGTCTGGTGAGATACGGCACTCATCGATGTCTGCAAAGACACAATAGTTAGAAAAAAACTAATCTGTACTATTCTCTGACCTCTGTTCTGTAGATGTGTACTGCTCTAGGCCGTTACCTGTACAGTTGCGTTCCTCCATGTCAAGGGCGAAGCCGCTGTCACAGCGGCACCGGAAACTGCCAATGGTATTGCGGCATTTGCCATGGGTGCAGATGCTGGGGAAGACTTTACATTCATTGATGTCTGTCCAAAGAAACCCACAGTATAAGAGGTTAGAGAACGCATTTTATTAACAGGCCTAAACTATCAAGTTTACCTAGGGAATATGGGACACTCATTCTGACTGCTTTTGGGGGGGACAAAATTACTTTCGTCAGTTGAGTCTCTGTATTTCTACAAATACTTCATTACTATTCTGATTCTTACTTTGGCCACATTCTTACCTTTGTAGAAGGGTCTCCCAGTGAGAACATCGCCTCGGTTGGCAAAGCCAGGTCCTCGTGGACAGAGAATGTCAAACTCACGGGTGCCAAGCTCTGGGCACGCATCACACTCTTTCCCCCATGCAGCACCCACTGTGCAGCAACAAGCATCCATCCGGAACCTTCCAGACACAGGTTGGGTGCATGTGTCCTCATCATAGGTGAGGTAACAGTGTTCTGAGCGGATATCTTCAGAGGACATAGCGAGAACAACAAAAGAAGGATTCAGAGAAAAGTTCTTCCTGTTTTTCAGAGACAAACTGTTCCAAATTTACATCAGTGTGTGTACACTCACACTGAAAAACAAAGAGAGATGGTATCCACATTTTGGAAAAGAAAATGAACAACAAAACAAATTCCATCAAAAAACACACTTGGAATGAGGTGAAATCTCTTACAGAGCCTCCATTCAGCTGTTGCTACACATGTTGTGTATTACTTATCATAAGTATGTGATTACAGCATATCATACCGCATGCAATACATCATTTTTCAGCCACAAAAACATGGCTGAGTCACAAATTTGTCTGTCAACATATAACTGACAACATAACCAGAACCAAAGCAGATAAAAGCACTAATTAAATTGTCGTTATCATCATGTTTAATGCCTAACTGAGAAGTCAGATTGTAAAACATAAATACAAATGTTGGCAAGTGTGGGCCAAGTGCGCTCACCAACACACAAACGTCCAGTGGAGTCTAAGGTCAGGCCCTCGGGACACTGGCACTTAAAGGAGCCGCGTGTGTTCACACAGCGGCCGTTGACACACACTCCGGGGAACACCTCACACTCATTCACGTCTACAGGCCCAGGAGATAAAAAAGAGGAGAAAGTTTGTCATTTCATTGAGAATTCTGCACTGGAGAACACCGGAAGACTGAAGATGATTATTTCTGCAGCAGGCTGTAGCTTGCACTCAACATTTAACATAATAAACTGTATTTACAGATCATTTACTATACAGTGCTTCTGAGTTCGGTGGGAAGTTGATGGCGACTAAGGTATTTATAAAAAAAAAAAAGCATAAAAGGTACCCTACTTCAATGGTTTCCAAAGATAAAAATCATGAAACAAATATGTGGATATGGCCCAATGACCCAAATAGTTCAAACGAGTTCAAGGTTGGTTATTGGACCTCAGAGGATCTATGTGCACAATTGACCTTCAGCTTTGAAAAGGCTTTTTAGGTCAAAAACAGGAGGATGTTTATGTTTGCCTTCAGGCTAAATTCTTGAGTGCAGAGAAGTTTGTTTCATTCAGAGGTTTTCTGAGATGGAAGGACCTATAGGGCCTTGAGTACATCAAGCCCTCCATGTTTAAGCCATAGCAAAAGTAATGAAGATACATTGTAGTCTACAAGACTCTGAATATGAGTTCCTGTACACCATATTGTCTTAGATAGATTAAAGCTGGAATAGCATTAGCACTGTTGGAGAATAAACAGATACAACTAAAATTTATGTCATGATTCATTAATCGAAAAGTAAGCTGTAAGTGTGACTGATCAAGAGGAAGTCTGAGCATCTTTTTTATTATTATTCAGTGTGCGTATCTAGAGTGGTTTACCTTCACATGTGACCCCTTTTGGACGAGCGAAACCTCTGGAGCAAACTGTATCTGTTAGAGAGAAGGAAAGCAGACACAACATCTTATGGATTTGGCACATCTCTATACACGTCCTTTCCAGTGAAAACAGAAGTGCAGATATAACACAGAACACACAGAATTTTGGCATAGCATACCAGACATTGTATTTTTTATGAACAGACACATCTAATATTGGTGCCCTGAAAAAGGACATTTTGGCAACAATGCATAGGCCCTTATGCTTTTACATCGATAGTGACAGTAAGTTATTTCTTTGAAGAAGTTCTCGGAAGTGTCCTCTACGGCATACAAAGGTGTTTACCATAGAGCATAGCTTTAAACTGACCATACTGAAGCACACTTTATGTGAGACACATGTGTCCTAAGCACTCTGAATGGCTAGAGTGCTGAAATATGCTGTATATATAAAGTTGTCTTGCCTTGTCTATGTTATGTCTAAGAGAGACATGCAGCTATTTTAAATGCAGTCTTGTAAACAATGCAGCCGGCAAAGACACCTACAAAACACTGAGCTGGTCTGGGAATGTCATTTGCAACAACAAACAACACACATATCTAACCATGTTTGGTGTATTTTTACCCCTGTCCTGCTAGATTCAATGATTTGATTTTTTTTTTTCTCCGTCTTCATTCTGTGGCTTGGATTGTCATTAAGCTCCACTGGCACATGGACTAGAGGAAGTGTGTGAGCGTGCGGCCACAGGGTTGCGCTCGGAGAAGGGGAAACACACTGTGTGAAAGCCAGGCCAGGCCAGACGCTTTTTTCCCAGGGAATCAGTGAGAAGGGGGCAGAGGGCCAGACCACTGTGGATGAAGCTTTGCAGGGGCTTTTTGGGGTGTGGCGCGGAGCCAGAGGCCCCCCCATGGCGCGACGATCGTTTTTTTTTTTTTTTTTTTTTTTTTTACGGCT
>JAVQKI010083431.1:0-12339 GCA_036025975.1 Nematalosa erebi
GTGTGTGTGTGTGTGTGTGTGTGTGTGTGTGTGTGTGTGTGTGTGTGTGTGTGCATGAGTGTGGAGTGTGTGCATTAAAGAATATAACTCTTGAATTATGACGTTTTTGTGTTATCTCAGGTTACGCGAGTTAAAGTGCTGCCACCCTACTACCATTAGATCTTCATAAAAGCATCATGATTGTAATTCTAAAGTCTAAATATAGACTGTAGGAGTGAGTAGGACTATCTCGCCGACCTGTTTAGAAGATGAGAAGACACACTGTGTCAGATCTGGGGCAGCGCCCCATGAGTTTTAATCATCACAAAAAAAAGCAAAGGACTTTGGTGATTGATCGGTCTTCCCTTGGCATGGCTTGGCTTAGTTTGTCTAAATCAATTGAAAAACTTTGTCCTTTCGCCTCTGTGCACCAGTGGGAGCCTGCCTCCCTCCCTCTCAACCTCTGTCATCTCTCCTTCACCTCAGGGGGAACAGAGCTGACATCTTTAAAAATCACTCTTCCACATGAAATACTTTTCATTATCTATTTAGCTTTGTGACCATACTCTAATTCCCTGGCTTTCTTGAGTGGTCTGTTATTGGCTCCCCATCTCTCTTTATGTTGGAAGTTAATGATTACAAACATTCCACATTATTGTCTTTAGTTATTGTTGTTTTTGTTTATTTCTACTGAATCAAATATAGACGTCTTGGGCGAGCCGCACATGTGCACCGTAAGCGGCTCCCAGTGAAGAGCCCTTGGCCGTGATTGCTCCTTTCAGCTGTCTTTTCCCTGAGCCCCTTGTGGTATTGTCTTCCTGGCAGTCGCAATCATTCCTCATGCATAAATACTCGCTGACAGCCATCTGTTTTCTCTGTTTTCGGCAGTAATGGCCCCCTGTTCGCCTAGAATATTCCATGCACACAGAGGAAGGCAGGCCAGAAATGAGAACAAAAGTTTTTTTTTTTTTTTTTTACCGCCCTCCCCCTATTCTTTTTCCTTAAAAAAAAGACTGCCCTACTCTTCATGTGTTTTCTTTTTTGTTGTATTGTAAGTCATTAATCCTCTAACGTTGATGGATGTTCTCTGTTGGTCAGGGTCGTCTCTCTGCCGCATGTTGCTCAGCTTGTCTCTCCATAGATGACTGCTTTCCAATGGGGCCAGAGGTTCAATTACTCCTTGTGTCAAAAATTTCCCTTTCTTTGTGAAGACTGTGTATCCCGTCTACAATTTATGCACTAGCCACAGATATGGCTCTTTAATTTAACGCATGACTAGGCGGCACACACCACTGCCTCATGTGCATCTCATATGCTTATTAAATCTGTCAGGGCAACAATAACCTAAACGCACGCATTTACAAATGTGGTTTAGAAATTAACTTTAGACACTCTGTCCCAGGAGAATTGAGTGAATTATTCAGTTGGCTGTTTATATTGGCACAGATTTTACCTCTGCGCAAGGGGAGCAAATGCTCTGGGTGGTGACGGGAGTCCAAATCAAGGCTGCTGCCATCTTTGATGGGAGTTGAGGGCGAGATGAGGCAGCATCCTGCCTCCCACGGGTGCTTCTCCACCGCCCGTGCTGGCGGAGGAGTCCAACCTCTGCCTCTATGGAGGCGTGGGAGCAGACCTCCCCATGTCCTCACCAGGTTTAATTGATTTCAGACTTCATAGTCACATCAAGATGGAAAATGAGGCACTTTACTGGCCCGTTGGACTGTCTGCCTGAAAATGTTTGAACCATTTCTGTGCTCTCTCTCTCTCTCTCTCTCTCTCTCTCTCTCTCTCTCTCTCTCTCTCTCTCTCTCCCACTCTGTCTCTCTCTCTTTTTTCTCTCTCTGCCTATTTCTATATTCAGTCTTCTCTTGTTCTTTCCTTCTTTCCTTTTCTTTCTTTTTCTCTTGCCAGTGGCCATTCCAGCACACTGTCGGCCTCTATCATTCTTTTGTTCCAGCGTCTGCCCAGCCAGCCATAGCAGTGATGTTCACTGCCCCTGAGCCGGATAATAAAGCCAATTACCACCAAACATGGCAAGGGAGAGGGAGAGGGAGGGAGGGAAGGATGGAGGGATGTGGAGAGAGATAGAGGAAGAGAAAGAAAGAGTGAATGGGAGCATAAGAGTTATAGGGAAGATAAAAAATCTAGGGCTGAGGGTTAAAGCAAGACATTGCTGTACTGGCTACATTTGTGAACAGTTCCACCCATTGAAAGCAAGTTCCAGAGAGAAAAAGGCCAAGTGTTATTCTAGTGGGATACCAATGATATTGTGTGATTCATAATGAACAGGTAGATGCTGTTTTAACCTGCATTTATTTAAATAAGGCTTCCTGCAGTGGAGAACAGTCCATGCTGATTTAAGTATTTGAAGTAACAATGGGCTTGGAAAAGTGATGTTCTGTCCTTTCTACCTTGTTTCCTCATTTAGCCATCTACAAGGAAAACAAATATCTTTGACTCAGTGCTCTGTGCTTCAATTAAAAAACGCTACATTCCGAAAAAAAAACCACATTTCCTTGAACAATAGCGTGAAAGAAAATAGCACACTAGGCTACACAATGAGGCTACTAGAGCAGTATAAAAAGAAAATAATATGACCACAGGTTGAAAGAAAATGGCTGTACGCAGTGAATTCACCTTGAGTTGCAGTAGTCGAGCAATAAAGAGAGGATTCCATGTGGACAAAGGGAGCAATGCTTCCTCCTGGTTTATCACTTTGGACAGGCAGAGCCCAGGTGACTCAAACACTATTACAGTTGATCACTTCTCTCAACTGAATTGTGACTTTTGGATTTATTTGTTTCACCTTACACCAATAAGTATTAAATGCTGCATTTTCTTCAAGCATAATGATCAACAACTGACAGACACACACTCACATGCATTCAAGCACACACACACACCCACACCCACACACACACACACATACACACACACACACGCTGCATATTGCACCCCAAAATGCAGTGCAGTCAAACCTACAACCAGATGAGGTAATCAAGACCTTGGCACTCAATGTAGATCTGAGAGGAAATTACTCTTTCCCAAACATCTATGTATGGAATTTGTACTGCGGGAGTAACCAAGCGTAATCACAATAAAAAATCTGTCCAGCAAACACAGAGAAGTTGCACTGCTCTGACATAAATGGTGGCCAGCTGCCTGTTGGCATGTGCATACTGGCTCTGATTTCATATTAGCTTGAAATGTTACAGTCTGTGATCCGCACAGTGATGGTCACATTAATTTATGAACAAGGTTGTAAGCAAATGTAAGTTGTTTGTTGCATATTGTTTGTGTGTATGTGTGTGTGTGTGTGTGTGTGTACAGTATATGTGGCTGTTGTGTATGTGTGGGTGGGTATTGGGTATGGGTGTGTGATGCACCTGAACGGGAGGCAGAGGAATAAGTGGGAATTGAAGCTGATGATTTACGAGTGTGTGTCCAGCTCATTCGGACTGTGTGCTTTGAATGGGCTGTTTTGATTGATGATGCCTGAACTGAGCGTGTTCTCCCTTGCTCTGTGTTTCTGCAGGTTTCTCTAGGAAAGCTGCCCCTGATGCACTGCACTTTAATGCAACTCTGAATAAATACAGGTAAGGGTGTGTGTATTTGTGTGTGTGTGTGTGTGTGTGTGTGTGTGTGTGTGTGTATTTGTGTCAGAGAGAGAGAAAGACAGAGAGACGGAGAAAGACTGTGTATGTCTAATGGAACCTAAAATAAATGACATAAAATTCTCTAACTGCTCTGACATTTAAGTAGATTTGCCTTTGGACTGGAAGTGCAATCCAATCTGGCTGGTTTTCAAAGTGCCCTATGCATTTAGTGGTCTGGCCCTTTGAGCCCAATGAGAGCATAAGGGGAAGTGGCCATGAATGGTTTCATCACAGGACAATATTACTTGACTCACTGCATTTTTTTCCAATGGCCCATGGAAGAAGAAAAAAAAAACGGACTTGTGTAAGCCTCTCTCACACTTATTTACTACCCGAGCCAGGGCTATAAAATAGTGGATTTATAGCCACCATTTAATTAGATATACTGTCTCTCACAGGCCTGAAGAGATAAATTGAATATTCAATTTATTGACGACATGTACACTGGCTAGGAGCATCTGTATTGACAGTCGAGGAACGCGTCCATATACGGTCACATAAATGTTTGCGGCCAGTGACAGATCTACAGTATGTAGCAAAATAAGGCGACAAGCAAAGACATCAATATATTTCATTGAATCTGTTGTTTCCACTAGAGGAATTGTTATGATAAAAATATAACTAGCTATGGTCTTTCTTTGAGAATATATGTATGTATGTATTGTGTACAGTATGTGCACAGACATGCAGAACATGCATCACCCCATCTACATATTCACATAGAAAATTCCCAACCTGTGAATGACCCCTGAGAAACACAGGAAATAATGTGTGGTTTTGCACGTCGTCATAGTGCCAGTGTTGCCCTGAAAGACAGGAAGTGTGTGTGGCAGGGCAGGGGTCTAAAGGGGGGCAGGTGTTTCCTAGTCGGACAAACTCCTCACTCATCGGCCTGCAGTGGTGGTGGGAGCGGCGCTCATCTGACGGCGCTCGCGCCACCTGGTGAAAAGCACAGAGGCACTGCCGGCCGCCCGACGGGCCGAAGGACTAGCTGAACGTGGCCAGAAGCAATGGGTCATTGTGTTCGTCCAGCTTTCAGAAGAGGAGCTATTGTCTGCCAAAAACAATGACCACGCATGGCGAACAAAGGCCGTCTGCTGCCGCGTTCCCTCCTTCAGTGAATGCATTAGCGCTGATATGGAGCCCTGAGCAGGCCTCTCATCTCAGGCGCCGACAGACAGCGGAACAGACCAGAACAGGGAAGGGAAGGGGGCTGTGGGAGGTGTGGAGAGGAGGGAAAGGGTCAGAAGTCAGATCTGATAGGGTGATAGAAAAGTTTGGATTGGAACCATTTTGCTCATTGTCTTTACGCTGCCGTATCTGTGAATGCAGTCAGATTTTGTGTTTTTACCATGTTATCTATTTCTGTCTGTCACCAATAGATTCTCTATTTTGAGATCAAAATAAGAAATAATTTCCAAATATCTCAATTCTGTCTATCTATCTTTCTATCTATCCATCCATCTATCATCTTCTTCTTTTCTGTCTTTATTATACTCTGTGCCTGGATGAACTCCCAGTGGGTTGTGGTGGAAGAAGCTGTCATGGAATCGGAATGCAAACCTCCATGAAAGCAATAACACAACCAGTCATTTCTCTGACAATAATAACCCTTTGAAAAACAAATAACTACTGATGGGTTGAATATGATTAGTCAGTCTTATTAACTCTCTGTATTGCTTCCAGTCTACAGTATAGAGACACATAAACACACACACACACACACACACACACACACACACTTTCATGGTGTGCATTCTCTCTGGATTGAGCTAAGGGACCATGAGATTATTTTCTGTCAGCATCTTGGAAGAGGAGCCATATTTTGGGCCAGGGGTATTCCTTGAAGGATTACCGCTCTATTAATGCAAACGGGCTCCACAGAAACAAAACAGCCTGTGATGATGGCTATCATCCTGAGAGAGAGACTGAGCGAGAGTGAGAGTGAGAGAGCAGCTTGCGTCCTCTCATTTCCCTACTAGCAGTGTCACATTATTATTACATTATATTCTGCACAGCTGTGGGCCGCACAGCAGTTCTTGTTGGGAGATGGGGCAACACATTTAGATTGCACATCTCCCTCACATTTACATTACATTTACTGAGCCTGCAGAATGACTGCCCTGTGCATTAGCATACAGTAAATATGTCTTTTTTTATGTCATGTAATTTTAGTCTCTGTCGGACTCGCTGCCACTGTGGGGACATATACTGTACTGTGTAAAGGCACATAAATCATAAGTATGTATTTACAAAAGTGTTGTATGGGTTTCTGTGTGTGTGTACAGTGTCGATGGAAATGTGCCTTTGTGTTGAAAGTAGTAGTCAAAATGTCCTTTAAGCCCCATAATTCATGTCCTTATAAGAAGCATGTCTATCCAGAATTGTGACACCTGTCATACCGGTCTCCACTTAAATCTTTGCCCAGGGGTGTAGGGTCTGCAGATCTTTTACACAGTTTTTCTCTGTGCCTAAATCTCTGAAATACGCCTGTGTGTGTGCACACACTACCTGTGGGATGCACTTCCACACAGCGCAGAGAGACGGCGGCCGTGATCGGAGTATTAAATGATTGCCTATTGATTTTTCTACCCCTTTTGGTCTCTCTGGCGGCTCCTCACGTGTGAACAGTAAACGTGACATTTATCTGTCTTCCTGGGCCAGGGAGCCCAGCGGATTCCCTTTACTGGAGGTTTCAGAGAGGGCTCAGCTTAGCTCAGCTGCCAGCCCTGTGTCTCTGGCTCACTACGCTACAAGTTCCCCCGAGCCGCAGGTCTGATCTCTGATAAGATGGGCTTCTGAATAAGGTCAGGAGACAGACACGGGAAGCTTATCTTCCGTTGTCTTTGACACCATGAGATGCTTTTACAGATATACAGTATGACTGCTTGGGTATGTTTGCATCTCTCTGAAGAAGCTGGAGAAGAAGGGAAGGAATGTAACTGTAGGGAGCAATGCAATGATGAGATGTGATGAAGCGTTATTGTTTATAGTAGTCTGTGTTATAGCGTAAGATACCTTATTATGCCATAGCTGTGGTGATGTTTACAGTTGTGTAAGTGACAGTTCACATTTTCCCTGCGCTTGATTATTTTTCTTATGCCTACTCTCTTTCTCTCTTTTCTCTCATTCCATCTCTCGATTTTACATGTGCATTTGGCCCTCGGAAGGACAACCCTTTGTTAAGTGCTTCCTTTTATATTTGTACAGTGTTGTTGAACATGCATTATTCAAATGGGGACTAGGCAGAGTCTGCAAACTGAAAAAGCAATGGGAATAAATATTTAATCGCATGGATACGGGTACACGTTGTAGCACGGAAGAGTGAACTTCCAGGAAGAGTGGGAATGCTGTTGTAGTCCTTGTGAAGAGGAGGCACCCTCCCATCTTTCTCTCTTTCCCTCTCTCTGTCTCTCTCTCTCTCTCTCTCTCTCTCTCACTCTCCATCTCTCACTATCTCACTTGCGTTCTCTCTCACTTTCCCCATCTTCAGCATCCTCACTAACAGCGCAAAGACTGGGACAAATATAGGCACAGCATGAAATATTACTGAGTTGGTGGCAAAAACATGTTAATATTTCACAAATCCCCCTCACCAACAACTCTTCCCCTTTTTAAAACAATAGTGATATTGTGACCTGCATTATGCATTGTTTTAGCATAATTTCACCCCAGATACAGTGTGGATAAAGCACACTCATCCATACTGAGCTGCCGAGTACAGTAACGAGGTTATAGCCTCCATATTGCCTCATAGGCCGTTCAAATTACCCTTCTTCTCCGTGCGCTCACTCTCACTTTGTCTTTCATCGCTCCTGGCTATGGAAAAACAGAAATATTTGTTATGACAGAAGTGGCCTCAGAGCTAAGCAAATTAAATAATCTCCTCCCAAGAAGGAAAGGAAATATGCACAATAGATACAGACATAGACAAAATCACAAATCACAAATGGGTGTGTGGGGAGGTGGGGGGCTTCCAACTTCCAACTTCCAACAAATAGTGTCTTGGGTTTCCTCTCTTGTTTTTTGTTTTTTTTTTGTGGTATATTCTATCTTAAAAGCAGGCATATCTTCCTTTACAGCACTTGTAAACTCCAGATTCATATGTTTCAATTTACCTGATAGCAGTGTGAGGAGATGAAGGATGTCAGCATGACACGGTGTTGTCGGCTGAGAGGCATCTTTCAGTGGCATTTGTCGCATGGCTAAATGCTAATAAAAACAGCCTCTCTTATCGCTCAGCCTCCCACCACACGTGTGGCTGTGCGCTGGAAGGATTACAGATAGTGTGAGGAGGGTGTTAGATGGCGCTGAAACAAACTATGCTAAATAATGAGGCGTTTCAAGTCTCTAGTGCTAATGAATGACTGCATACTTGAAACACACACGCACACACACACACACACACACATACACATACACACACACATACTGTACACACAGAGGTAGAGAGCAAAAGAACAGATATAGGAGTGCAGGTGGTTCAAAAACAACAACTTTGCATCCTTTGTCTTTCATGTGGGAGCCTATGTCTGCAGCAGTGTTGGCTGTTGTTAGAGAGAATGATATGAGATTGGGACCAAGCAACAACAGTTTGCGGTTCCCTGATTTAATCATCATCTAATGCGATCTTTGCCTGAAATGTAAATATAAAATGCACATGCTTACTGTACATTCTCTAAGTGGGTAGAGACCAAGCAGGATGATGAAGCAGTGGAGTTGCAGTTCCTCTTTCACTTCTCCAGCCTTCATATCTCACACTTTCGCACGTTTCATCATCGCCCCACACCCTCCCAACTGCTCCCCCTGTGTGGGGATGAAATGGGTCTCATTTAGAGCAGACAAAATGGATTAAATCCTCAGCAGGTTCAGAGAGGCATGCAGTGGAGGAGAGGTGGAGTAGTGTCTAGACAAGCCCCGAGGTGAAGGAAGAGGAGCACAGCAAAGGAAAGAGGTTGAAGGGCATAATTTGAAAGGGAGGGAGTAGACACTGCAGTGAAAAGGAGGTACATGTGGGTCAGCTTGAAGGAAAATGCAGGAGAAGAATGGAAAGGTTATTTAAAGGTGCACTCCATAATTCTGCTAAAGAATTATATTGATATATCAGCTCAGCGGCCAATTAAATGCCCATCTTTTATGTGATCCATCCTAAAGCTGTGTGCTGATTGGCCGATTGGATAGTGTAAAGCACTTTGTTTGTTTTTCGTTTCCAGAGCACTGCATGCTCTCCTGCACACACAGAAAGCTGCAGGAATGTGAGGAGCAATTTTCTAAATCTGACAAAAGGTGAATTGGATTAGAATGGCAGACGGTAGCTTTGTGAGTGCGAGGAGAGAGAGAGAGGGGGGGGAGAGAGAGAGAGAGAGAGAGAAGCCATTTTGGACTCCATGCCTTGCCTTGCCATTACTGAACTGTCCATCATGTTCTCAGCTAACATAGACTGAGCTCACACAGTACCTGCTCCACATGCTATAGTGTGCATTCCATAATAAGCCCTCTCTGTAGCTCAAGCTAACAGGCTGCGAATAGACCAACGCATCGGATATCTACAGCCTGGTACTGTACTGTAGTAATGTGATCCCATGTGCATGGAAGCTTTTGCAGGAAGAGTAGCTGTTGCATAGTAGCCATTGCCTAACCAATTACACTGTGATTCAAAGAATTTAGATCATCCTTTTTATAACATTTAATAACAGTAGACACAGGCAAGAATCCAGATCAGATAAAAGGACATAAAGCGACTTAAACTCACTTTGTCTCGTATTGCTCTTGACAGGACAGTGAATGCAGATAATAGTGGCCTAATAGTCCACTGAAAGACAGATGTTGCCGTGGGTAATGTAAAAGCTTTCAGCATGCAGCCGGTGGTGATTGACAGCCTGCCGTCTTAGGGGGGCTGTTATGAAAGGCTTTGCGGCGTGCACTGAAGAATCATATTAATGGGCGAGTGGATGCTGATGAAACCCATGCTCCTTGTCCCTTCTTTTCTATTTTTCTATTTTGATTCCAAACGAGCAGGTTATTGCAGCAGTCAATAACATCCAGCCCTCTCCCCCTCCGCACCCTAATTGTGCTGACTCGCAGCATCATGAACTCATACGAGCCATAACCGTGTGTGACTGCAGATTTGAACATCTCATTCTGGGCGCAGGAAGAAAGAAAGCGCTAAAGACAGAGGAAAAAAATAAAATAAATATATTTAAAAGAAAAGCAGGTCAGGCTCCCAAGGCTAAAGCACTGAGAGGAATGCCGCTGCAAAGAGGCGAGGCGAGAGAGAATGCATTTTGGAGTTGTTTTTCCGGCAACACTGAAAAAAGTATTTTCTGTCTTTTCGCCCCCGCTCCCCTCAGAAAGCCAAAGTGAGGGGTTTGGGGGTACATAGACTGCACAGGTAATTACACCCAAAAAGACTGATACGGCAAGTTCTTTCAAATGTATGAAAATTAATGGAGGTTTTTATCCCACCCAGTGTCTGCCAAGAAGCCACAGTGTGCCTACAGTAAGTGAGAGGACATGCCATTAATTCAAATCTAAACTTTAGTTCACAAGAGTGCAAATCCCACGTTTACATTGAGCCTTTTCTAGGAATTTTTTCTAGGAGTTTTCTTTATACCAGAAGCTAGCTTTGAATTGTATGCTGTTCCTCACCAAAAAAGCTCAGCGGAAATCTGCTTGTGAGGGCACTGCAGGCCTAGCCCTCTAATTAATTGGAACAGTTGTGCTGTACTGTGACAGACAGGAAGTCTGGCTGCGCCATGTGGTCTGGTTAGGGATCCATGCTGTTGGGTTGGGGCTGCAGAGATGGACTTTTGAGTGGCCCATGCTTAAGCAGCGGCTGCTGGTGTGGAGGAGGCAGGAAATCTGGTTTCAGCTTGAGATTTTTTAAGTCAATGCATTTGACATTTCAGGGGTTAATATGTTTTGCATTTAGGGGATTTAGTTTGCCTTTGGATGAAGAATCATGCCCCATAAAGGGGGCATATACATTTGTGTGTGTGTGTGTGTGTGTGTGTGTGTGAGTGAGAGAGAGAGACCGAGAGAAGGAGGCCATTAATCCAATAGGTTACAGTAAATAACTGTTAGTAGATTGGTAGTAAATTATCATCAAAGAACGTTGTAGACTTTTAGAATTTTCATATCATCTTTTTTAAAAATGTATGTCTTTAAAAGCAAATTACACATTAATATTTTTTCATTTCACAAAGCATAATTTTCTCATGTTGAACAACCCTTCTACACCACCCAACCCCCCTCACTGACTATGTTTGGCCATCTAAGGCATATGTTAAAGAACATGTGCCTCTGAAGAGAGATACCAGTGCAGTGGGACTCTCATTGGCGCTGTGTCGACTGATCCTAGTGACGCTAAACTCATTTTGTAGCTCCTTGGTTCTCACAACTTCCATCATGGCACATATATTTATCTCAATCTGGGACTTTGAAAAAATGATACTGTATGTAATAACTATCCTCTCCATTGCCTTTCTCTGCTGGCCTTCCTTGGGGGGCAGAAAAATCTCTAGTTGGTGATCCTGATAGAACCAGCCACAAGAAGAGACCATTTGAATGAGTAGAGTGTGTACCCAGGCACCCGAGCACGTGTCTTTAGACGAGGGAGCTGCTTGGGATTCTGTCTGCGCATTTGGCACCTGCCGCCTCCTCTTTGCTGGAAATGAATTGATGTGTTGTGGTGATGGCAGTGTGTTCCCCTAAGGAGTAAGTCACTCTGAAATAACGTTAGCCAAGTTCAATATGCAGTTTACTAGCGCATTAACGCAGTGTTCAAACCGTATTAACCATGTTTATTAACCATTGTGAAGGGAACCAGACAAATGTTGATGGCTTAAGAGGCTAGTAACTCTACTCTCTGGGTTTCCCAAAAGCATAGTTGCTAACTAACAATTTAACTAAGTTGCTAACTGGTTTGCCTCTATGGTTTTTGGAAACCCTCCTCAGATTAAAGGCTCCATGGTTCAGACTAAAGTTTGTTGACATTTGAGCCCATTGGCCAATCAGATTAGAGCTCACTCTTTAATATTCCAGTATGCAATATGTTGAAATGGCTGGCCCAGCCACCTTTTCATTCTGCCCCCTCCACATCAGCTTGAGGGTTGTGTGAGAACACAGCTCAGTTTCTCACTAATACCAGATGGAAAGCCAGAAGAACACACACATGTGAATTTGACGTGCAGGTCTAATGGATTATAATCATAGACTTAACATTTACTGGCCCTTGTTCACACTGTCCATATGATTACACAGTAACGTTTAATGGGAATACTTTAACATGAACTTAACATATCAATTAAATATAGAATGACTTTTGCTGAATAATTTAGTCTGCCTCTAGAATGCCTCACCCAGTGTTAGCCAGTGTTTTCAGCTCATGTTGTAGGTAGGCCACTCATCTCAGATCACAAACTTCCTCATTAACCTGAGCATTCAGACACCCCCAAGAAGCACCTTGAAGGCTGTTCACTAACCTGTCATTCAAACGGAGTGTGATAAATATATACGCATGATTTGAAGTGCAATTTAAAGTGACTTGAGCAAAGCATCATTAAAGCTCCATCATTAGATTCAAGAGTTTGGTTTAAATTTTTGAAATTGGCCAATATTAGTGATGAGGGCACTTGTTTTTAATGTGGCTGTGAAGAGCCTACAAATGAAATAGAAAGACTCTGAATTATACAGTGCTGTCTCA
>JAVQKI010083553.1:0-10000 GCA_036025975.1 Nematalosa erebi
AACCAGCTTCTACTCACTAAACTATACAGGAGGGGATTTGACACTTGTTTTCAGAATTAACCAAACTGACTGATACAATAGCTAGTAAATTAGCCACTGTCAGTCCAGATAAAGGTTGGCATCCACAACAGTAACAAAAGGAGTGCTTGGTATAGGGTTTCAGTGAGTGCCTTTCAGTTCTTCAGCCCTTTACCGAGTCAAATGTGGTCATTTTGATTCACTACTCATGAATTCTTTTAGGCCTTGGGGCTTTGTGGGTAATGTTGCACTGGCTCCTCCACTTCAATAACCTCCACTATCAGGTCACGAATCTCCTTTACACAGTCCAGGGGTGACTCATTGGGGCTCTCCCCAGCTGAAGATGCCTCCTCACTGGCCTTAGCACTAGCTGGCTCCTGGTTATCTGACTGCGTTGCTGGCTCCTCTACTGCTGTGGGTTGATCTACGCTCTGGTCAGGTTTGTTCCCCTCTATGCTGCCCTCCTTGGGGTCAACGCATTGCTCAACCTCAGCTGATTCAGGATTAGCCACAGATGAAACAACGGGCTCAGCATCCACAGACTCCTCCAAGTCCTCATGTGCTTTGACTGCCTCTGACTGAGGCTCCTCGCTGTCGCTCAGGTCAACGGCAGCCTCCCCGTCATCCACACCAAGCTCTACTTCCGTCACCGGAGCAGCTTTGCTGGTCTCGACAGGTGCCTCATCCACGGATGTCTCCACTTCTGTTAGTGTGCGGTCATCAATGCATTCCATCACAATGCACTCTTCTACTTCAAAGTCCACTGGCATGGGATTTGCACATGGGACAGCCATTTCTGCACTGCAGAGCTCCACCTTAGCATCAGCTGGTAACGCCTCACTGGCGCCGGTGACCTCCACAGTATGGTCAGAGGTCGAGGACAGCTCACTTGCAGGCACAGCGATCTCCTCTGTGGCATCCACGCTCATCTCCTTGGCAACAGTCACCTGGGAGATCTCTTGATCACTCTCTTCAGCATCTGCAGTGCTCTCAGCTTCAGCTTCTGCCCCTGACTCCTCTCCAGCAGGGGGATCCACACAGACCTCAGCTGGAGCAAGAGACTTGGTTACAGGGCTACCCGCTGGCACCTCTGGCTGATTGGCGGGCTCTGAGTCGACTACAACCTCTTTGGACAACTCACAGGCCGACTCTGAGGGGGCCTGAGTCTCTGAAGTGGGTGTTTCAGTCTTTGGGGCGCTCAATGTAGCAGGCACCCCGGGGATGTCAAATGGAGTTTGTGTTGCGATGGTGGTAGCTGTACCTGAGTCCTCCACAGCAGCCTGACCTTGGTCAACTGCTGTTTCTGTGGTAACAGGACTCAACGGAGCTTCGGCAATCTCCTTGGAGACCGAAGCTATGACATCGACCACAATGGTGGCTGCCACCTCTTCTACGCTCGTGGTGCTGGGTGTTTCCACAGTTGCCGTTTCCATGGATACAGGCATCGTACTCTCTGCCGTAGACGATTCCACCTTCTCTGCACTAACGGGCTCCATTGAAGGGCTAGGGGCTTGTTCAGCTTCTGCTGCAGTTGCATCAGTTGTACTGGGACTCTCTCCATCCTTGGCTGGTGTCTCTTCCACCTCTGCCCTCTCAGATGCTGCTGTGGCCTCTGGCTGAGTTTCCTCCCTCTCCTCTGATACAGGGCTGCAGGGCCCGCTGGAGAAGGGGCTCCCCTCAGTGCCATTGCCCAGGAGGGGTGAGGCGGGCTGGGGTAGGCGGCTTAGCAGGCTTCCTGCCCTGGCGGGGCTGCCCGGGGTGGAGCCCGGAGGTGTGCGTAATGAGTAGATGCTGGACTGGCTGAAGTGCTCTCTGCTCATCTCTGAGATCAGGTTGTACCGCTTCATGCTGACAGCCTCCTTCACCACTGAGGAGATGAAGACAGAGGAGAGGGAGAGAGACAGAGAGAGGGGGCAGAGGCAGTAAAGAGAAATGTTAGTAACTGCATGATGACATGAATTGCTTTTTAAGAGAAATTAATCTTCCTTGATAGAGCTGATCTGAGAACAGTAACGGTAGTTTAGTGAAGCCGATCCGACCAGCCTACCTTTAGAGGCCTCCGTCTCCAGGATCTTCAGGAGGATGTCCTCATAGACGTTTTCCACAGTGATGAATGGGGAGTGATCAGAAAAGATGTACTGCTCAAACTTTGGCAGCTCCTGCAGAAAATTTGCCAAAATCTTTGTCATAATAATCAAGATAACAGGCTCATTATAAGGTCCATCCTAAAACCTTATTTAAAAATGAACATTATTTTTATTGAGAATAGAGTATTAGCTATGTGTTGTTTTGGTGAGTATCCAAGGTCAGAATTCATGCATGACATTGTCCAGTGTGTTGAAGTGTGTTTATTTGTGTATATGATTTGTACATACATAGAAGAATATGCATATGTTATGTATATGTATATGTGTTGATGGCATACATCTTTGACAGTGGGGGCCAGGCTCCTTTTCATGTTGGGGAGGGTCATGTCTATCAGAGCCTTATGAAAGATCCTTTTCCTCACTGTGCTGCTGTCATAGTCGTATTGCTGCAAGGAAAACCGACACACATTCACACGGATACAAACAAAGTTTGTCAATATGTGTGTGTGTTTGTGTGTGTGTGTGTGTGTGTGTGTGTTTATGTTTGTTTGAGTTTCTCACCTTTAGAACTCTGTTCTTTGCTTTCTCCATAGCCAGAGCCCAATTCTCAGGGTTGTCCTCCAAAGTTTTCAACAACAGCAGCTCAAAAGTGTAGGCCATATTTTCCATCAGCTAGAAAATGTACAGACATACAGTATTAGAGTTACAGATAGTTGACAGCAATAATAGTCTGGTATTTTGGGTGCTGAGATTTTAACTATTGCTGTGTAGATCTCTCTCTCTCTCTCTCTCTCTCTCTAGCTCTATGTCTCTCTCTCTCTCTCTCAGTCCTCTGTTTATGTGTTTGTGTGTGTGTGTGTGTGTGTATGGATACCTGCTGTATGTCGATCTGTGTGCTGTGGACCAGGCCTGTGATGTTGGTGTAGTTGAACCTCTGCTTCAGCTCCTTGAGCTGGTCCTGCAGGCCGCTCACCATCTGGTAGCACGACTGCAGGTTAGTCTTACCCATCTGAGCCAGAGCCTGAAAGAGCAAAGCAGCCACATGCAAACAAAATGGTTAGGCTTTGAAAAAACAATTATTGGCCAAGACAACAGATTACATACAATACTACGGTTCAGTACGTTCTCCGACTACCAAAAAGCCTGATTCTTTGGTGTTGCACTTGAGTTGTGTGTTTAGCTGTCTGGGGACCCAAGTTTGAGGGTGAGAGTGACCACTCGCTCCCGTCGCTACACTACCCTGAATGGAATTGGAACTACCCATTTTTAACACACCAAATCCACACAAGGCACTGTGTAAAGGTAATGTTGCAGTGGAAACAAACATCTACATGTACACACCATCAGGTGATACCACAGATGAATGGTTCATAACATTCACCCACTGGCACTGTGGTCACTGTGTCTGATGTTGTGGTGCTGGCTAACAGTAATCTACCACCTGCGGCATCATCCTCACCTCTTTAAGTTCGTCCTTGGTAGCGCCCTCCTGGAAATCCTGGCACAGCTGATCCATGGTGTTGGCGCCCAGGAGCCGAGCCTCCTCGAAGCCCGAGCTCACCGGCCTCATCAGCTCCTCCAGCACAGACGCCAGGAAAGGCTGCACGTGCTCAGCACAGTGGCGCTCTGCCGGAGGCGTAACCATGGCTACCACACGCAGAGAAGGACAAGGACAGTAGTGAGATGAAAGAGAATTGAAGCAGAGTATTCAGGAGTCTTTGGTGAGATGTTTATGCTCTGTAATACTCTATGTCAGTCTACTTGATATCTGTGGTGAGCACATGAGTGTATGTCTGTGAAAAATAACTTGCACTTATTGGAGTGTGTGTGTCTGTGTGTGCATGTGTATGGGGTATGTTTGAGTGCATTGTGAGTATGTGCATGCATATGTGTGCGTACCCGTGAGTTTGTTCCGCAGGAATTCTTTAGAACTATTGATCTGGTCCATGTCTGAGCGCAGCAGCACCTCCTTTTGGGTGGCATTCATCTTGCACTCTTCCTTCAGTGCATTCAAACCCTCCAAGAGATGCTCTTGAATCAGGATATAGGCAGCCTCCACCGTCTGAAAGGTGCACACACGCATGCATGCAACACACACACACACACACACACACACACACACACACAGTCTCTGTGATTTCAATTCAACAACAATGAAAAAATTCCCTGGCTTTATTCAATAGTCTGATGGTAACTCAACTACATTCCTAATATACATCTAAATAATAAATAATAATCGCCACCAGCTTGAAGAGATAAGCAAACATTTTGTCCCAGGCTCTGCCTTAAAACAGAGTGTCAAATAAGTCAATGAATTTTATGAACCTATATGCCCACATATACACACATTGCTTTCTATTCTGTAGACACTAAACTGCAGCCCAAGTCATTCCCCTGCAGGTGGAGCTCCAGAGTCAGAGTGTAGGGAATCGGCCAGTGTATGAGTGGGGTGCTGAAACAGTCTGTGTAAGTGTTCAGTGAAGCTGGGTGGGCTGTCCAGACTGTTTTGCCATCAGGGCCAGACTTTGTTTGTTTGTTGTTATTGTTGTTTGTTAATGAGCTTATCAGGTGACACTCACAGCAAACCACACCCTCTTTCTCTCCGTCTTCTTAGCCTTCAGATTAGGAAGCAACTCTTTCTCCAGAGATGGGAGTAACTCCTTCATCAGCAAGTTGGATAGGACCTATACACATACAAACACACACACACACACACACACACACACACACAGAGAGAGAGACAGATGTAGTGCATGAATAAAGGATTTTTCCATTTGAGGATCTTAGATTCCTTTTCTGCTATATACCAGCATGTGTGCAAGCACACACCTACACACTACCACTGCTGGACAATAACAGCATTAGCTAGGATTAAGCTTTAGACACACATCTCTAACACTTTCTCTCACACATATAAACAAACACATCAATCTCTCTCTCTTACACACACTCACACACACAGACACACACACATACACAGGTGAAACCATTCACTGAAACTCCCAAAGACATTTTTAACATTCCATACAGCATTGTGCTGTGACGTCTATTTGTACTAAACTTGCTAGCTTTCAGAAGGAAAGCATATGCATGTATGTGCTGGGGGACCTGCAAGAGCTGAAACTGGGAGTGGCTTACATTATGGAGTTACACTTGAATTATGCTGTGTGTGTGTGTGTGTGTGTGTGTGTGTGTGTGTGTGTGTGTGTGTGTGTGTGTGTTTGTGTGTTGTCATGATAGCACAATGTTGTAATTATGAACCATTCTGTTCAAAGGTGGTACATGAGTGTGTAAGATTCCTGTTTATACGTGCATGTGTGTGCTTGTGTGTGTGTATTTGTGTGTTGTGCATAAGGACAATGGCTGCCCTGTGCAATAGTGGGAGGGGGTGTATCCTGAAAGTGTGGTTTCCTGGTTCAAGAGTATTTAGCAAAAATAAAAGTCAAACACACACTCACACACACACACACACACACACACACACACACACACACACAGTGTTATTTTTCACACACTCATATTCCCATCACAGGCTTCACTGTTCACTTACAATAGAGCCCTCATACTGTTATCACATTCAGAGATATATAAACAACAACCCAGTAGGTGAGTGACAGAGATTACTCACACACACACACACACACACACACAATTGATGTATTGAAAGGCCATTGTGTTGTCAAGACTGCAATCAAGGCTCCTTGAACTGCTGCTAGTGCTGATGTGAATGGGGAGACAGGGCTGACAAGCTGAGTGCCAACTCACCCGCGCGTTGCTGCCGATCAGCATGTCCGATGACTCATACTGGCCCTTCTGCTCCCGGTGCAGCTTCAACGCCCGGAGGAAGGCCTTTACCTCCACCGTGCCCTTCTTCAGGAAATCTGCAGAAAGGTCAGAGAGTAAAAGCTCAGAGGTCAGCTAATCAGCCATAGCATTGATGCTGGTATATTGATTGTTTGCTTTATATGTCTGTGTGTGTGATGCACGTAATTCATGTGTTTATATGGGCATGTGTTCACATCTCTAGGATAAGTATATGTGGATGCTACAAAGCTTGCATACATGTATGTGTGAATGTGTGTGATTGTGTGTGTGTGTGTGGGTGTGTGTTTATGTGTACGTGTGTATACCCTGGTTCTGGTGGCGTATGCAGTCATTCAGAATGGCAAGGAAGCCCGTCATCCTGGCCTCTTGCTTGAAGCAGAAGTAGGAATCCCTTCTGTAGGGCAGACGCAGGTACACAGGGAACTGGCCTGGCATACCAATCACTGGTGGCGCAAAGTCTTCCTTCACGTCTACACACACACACACACACACACACAGACAAACACACACACAGAGAGACAGACACATACATACACTCAGTTATGTTCAGTTATAGTTCTGTGTGAGCAGCCCACATGTATAAACAAAATCTCCCCAGACACTGTTTACACACGTGAGCACATCGGCAGCGCTGCATCTGTGGACACCAGGCAGACCATAATAGTAATACTACACTGTCTGACGGAACTCATGACACATACACACACACACACTCAGAGCATCAATGAAGTTATGACTCTTCTAACCTCAGTGACTCACTGTCCGGTAGTGAATAACTGCTAAGCAGATCCACATGCACACATACAGACACATTCACTGTCTTTTTTGGTAAACACAAGGTTACTGTTCAAAAAGAGTTTTCATTTGGATTTGGAAATGGAAAGTGTTCCATTTGGGTGTGGAAATGTGTGTATGTCTGTCTTTTTGTGTGTGTGTTAGGCATGTGTAAGTGTGTTCTAGTCTCTTAGTATTTTCTGTGTGCTATTGTGTGTATGTGAGTGGTTGAGGTATGCCACCCCTTATGCAAAACACACAATACAGACATAAACAAAACGCAATCGCTAACGCTAACGTCATCCCGTAATTCAGGCACTCCTCCTATCACAGGCCCCATCTAGCACACGCAAGCACACACACAGACACACACACTCTCTCCTCCCCACCCTCCTGGCCTTAGCAATGCAGCAGTCCTTACTGTTGGCATCAGGGAAGCTCTGGTCCACCAGGGCCATGTACTTCTCCTCTGTGGTCAGCACCACACCCCCTGTGGGAAGCAGCTTGTGCCGGGCCGGCATGCCCTTGACGAACGTCTGTATAGACCCAGAAGCATCACAGAAATTCTTGTTCAAGTCCATAATTATGCTCAAAGGCATCAGCACAGATACATTCAGTCAGGCTACACAAGTTCATCTGCATGGAACAAATCACAAGGATCAATTTATACAATCCACTTGTTTACCCTCTACACAATATTTACAATAATTACAATATTTACAATAATTTTCCAATAATCCTTGATCCCTTATGCTGTGTCATTATTGATGAAAGTTACCGGAAATGTTCAGAATTATCAGGCACTGGACAAGTCATTGGATAAAAATAAAGCATCTGCTAAATACAATGAATTATACCATACATGAATGAACTCTGTGACATGGGCACAACGCATACGTTTCTCATGGCTGTTACCTCGTAGCTTTCGTGGCACTCCAGGCTGTAATTGGCCCGCACCACCACATAGCGCTTGTGCCACTTCCTGGTCTCATCAAAGTAGAGCACATGCTCCTCGTACAGCACCTCAGCCTTCTTCAGAGCCTCCTGGGGAATCAGAACAGAGCAGAAGCTATCAGAGGCACATCACAGTAGTCTGCCATCAATTGGTAATGTCTGTTTGATCAACTGGCTAGATAGCATACACAGCATACACATGACTCACACAGACACTAACATAACAAATGCAAATCTGTTTGTTCCCTCTAAATCAGCCATACACACATGCACATGCGCACGCCTACATATGCAAGTGTCTCTGTGCACACGCATGCAAGCACCCACAGAAACACAAGCATGTGAGCATACACACACACACAGACACACACATACGCACACCAACACACAAAGACATGTGCCACACACACACACACACAGACATGGTGTCCATACCCTTTGTTTGAGCAGCTGTGTCCTGCGCTCCTTCTGTTGGTCCATCTCATCCCGTATCTTGTTGCAGAACTCCACTGAGTACTGCTGCTTGTAGAGCGTCCTAAAGGCATCAAGCTCCTCCTGTGCCCGAGCTACACCAACAACACACAGTACACACACTCATCAACAACTCAAGTCATTACATACACAATATAAAACACTCACTTATAACAATAAAACAACATGTTATACATATTTATTACACTTTATAATATAATACACTTAGCCTATTACAACCACAGAATCCATTACACAACACAGCAAATACTGTCATCTCACATCAACCCTTGACATTTACAGGCTGCTAGAGCACAGTACAAATGAATACAGTGTACAAAGCAGCTTACTCATTTTAGAGTAAGTGCAATGCAGTAGAGAACACTTGTTTACAATGTACTATTGTTTACAGTGTACTATTGCAGATTAGATTTGTATACTACTGTAGTTGACACAGCGCTGACAGTATATACATAAATCCACTTGTCAACTCATAAGTCACAGAATGCACTGAATATTATACAAATAGGGCCTACGGGGCAGCTTCCTTCACATATTCAACTCTTCCGCTGCCATTTTTCCAAATCAGGAAAAATTAAGTAATTAAGGAACTTCATCTCTCTCTTTCTCTCTCTCTCTCCTTCTCTTTCTTTCTCTCTCTCTCTCTTTATTAGGTTAAACGCATCATAGAGCTCTGGCCTCTCCCAAGCCCCTCAAAATTAAACAAGCCAAGACAAAAAAAAACCAAAACACTAAGTATATGGCCAACTCTGTACAATGTGTACAAAATATTACTCACATTTTGATGACAGTTATGAGGGTAGTGATGATCTGATGCAGCCACATCTTTTAGCCCAAATATTAATATTTCAGGTAATAGGCACAGTGACAGGAGCAGCAGCAGCAACTGCTGTGGTCATTAAAATGTCAGGGCTGATGTAGTTTGTATTTCAGTGTGTGTTGCTATCAGCTCAATCAGTGCTGTCTGTTTGATTTGGCTGCAGTAGAGGTGCTTATTGTGCTACATGAGCTCTGTCTGAGGAACTGATTTCATCTGTAGGACTGGGAACAGTGAAGCAGCAGCCGTCTGTTACAGGGACATTCATAAGGGTGAATTGAGAGAGAGCAGGAGAGATGGATAGAGAAAGACAAAGAGAGAGAGAGAGAAAGAGAGAGAACGCATGAGAGATGAATAGGCATGTCCTGGTTGGCTCCGTTCCTAGTGTTAAGTGAGAGATGGTGGAAATTTTTAGTTATTTGCCCTAAAAACAAAGAGCAGCTCAAAGTTTTCCACTGACTGTGCAGAAAGCAAATAGATGGAGGAGAGAAAAGGAGAGAGAGAGAAAAGTCTGGAATTTACTTTGAACAACCACCACATATGGAGATATCTTCAGCTCACACCAACTCTGCAACTCAGTCTACCTCTCACTCTTGTCACCTTTTCCTTCATGGTGTGTCTGATCCTCCAACACACAACTCCCCAACTCCCTTTCTGCCTGCTCACACTGGCATTCATACAGGGAGGAAGGGCGAGACAGGCAGATCAGGTAACAAACAAGTACAAGGGAGACCCACCCAGTGGGAATAGAGACAGACAAATGGATGGTTGTAGTTCTCAGTAGGCCTCTTTAACTACCATAATCAGGAAACTACAGGAACACAGAATTCTAAATCTATTAACTAGGACTATCATGTCCCCACACACTCATGTACACGTGCCACTGATATGCCCAAATCATTTGCTATGATTGGAGTAACTGCCATTTATCCTGACCCATCTTAAAGATTGATTGTTTTCTGTCTCGGGGACCTAGACGTCCGGAACAATAGAGGTGCAAAGTGGTTCCATGGGACATCAGTTCAAAAAAGGA